>CANUEX010089494.1:0-17958 GCA_948099535.1 Jatropha multifida | reverse complement strand
AACTGAGTTAAACTATTTAAATTCGGTTTTCGATTCGGTTCGCGGCATAAAATATTATTTTTGATCAATTCTCATTGGTGAAAATTTACAATTAAATTTTAAATAAAAATTCTTTTAAAAATAAATTAATGGGTTATTTCAACATATATATAAATACTATACATATACTTAATTATTTTATTAAGTAATATAATTAGTTTTTGCAATAAGCTCCTTATCTTCTTTACCGTGGTAATTTTGAAAATATCCTTAACAACTCATTTTCAAATACTCTATTAATTTTGAACAAATACAAATTAAGCTTGTTTTTATTTAACTAATTCACTCTTTCCTTTATTTAATCCAATAAGATTAATTCTTTAATAAATCTCCCATTTTATAAAAAAATTCAGCAATATTTTATTTTTAAACTAGTCTGTACAAATTTTACATTTATCTCAATATCACACTACTCATCAATCGGGCAAAATAATTCAATCCTTCCATCTACCATTTCTTTGTTTCAGAACCGCAATTTCAATAAATATTTCAATTCTAATTAACTTGATAATAAGCTTAAATTGTCTAAACTTCAATTCCATATAATTACTTTAGTTCGATAGTCAAACCAATTTAATCAATAACAATAATTTCTAATTCACAATTATACTGAAATTTAACGAATTGTGATTTAGAATGTACCGATAAAAAATCGAACCTCGGATTCAGATTTAATGCGCAAAATGCAAGATTTTGCCTACTGTGTGTCTCGCCGGGCTGCCGTTGGCCAGTGGTTTGAACACCCAAACAACCCAGAATTGGGCGATTCTCATACCATCCAACTCAAAATTTCCTAAGGGTTCCATTTTCGATACCATTTGAACAAGATCGGATATCCAGCGTGTTGGATTGAGCACGGCAGCTGCTGCGTAGCCGCCATCCATGGCATTTCCACCATCTAAACCCAATCACCAAAATCAAGGAGGGAAAATGATCAGGGGATGGCTAGGAGTTGTTGGCGACCATCCACTGGGCCTAAAGTCGACAGAGTGGCGAGATATCACCGGAAAATCAAAAAATCGTTGTTGTCAAAGGAGACAGCTCCATCTCACACTGCTTAAGCCCTTCCTTACATCGGAGGAGGCTGGAAAAGTCACCATCGATGCAAAACAAGCTGAGCTGACCATCGTTCTCCTTTCGTCGATCGGCAGTCAAAGGTGCTTGGACAAAGGGTTGCAGGCCGTGATCGGGGAAGTGAGTAAGCAAGACAGAGAGAGGTTTTCCCTTTTATTATTACTAGTGTCTTTTATGACGTGCGTTGTATATTGACTGTGTTCGTTATATATTTATACTCTTTTGATTGTTTTTATCTATATAGTATTAAAGTATAAACTTTTATTTAGATTAAAATAAATACAATTACTTAATTTGTATTAGACCTTCTCGTACAAGTTACTTTTTAATGTTACTTTTTATATACTTAATTTAATTTTTTAATAGTAAAGTAGTGTTAAAATAAAATTCAACTCAATCTATATACATAATCATTCAGTCCTGAATTCATAAATGTAAATCCTTAAAACTTTAATAAGTGTTTAAAAAGAAAATTAAGTCATCACTTGATTTCTAACCACATGCCCTCAACCTCAAACTAATATCTACATACAACTATAATGAATAATAATAATAAATTATCTTTTTACTACTGGGTAAAGAAAAAAAATAAGCAAATGATCTAATTTGATGGTGGGAATTATTTTTACGATAATGACAGTATTATTCACTTAGTACATTAGAGAAAGGAATACATGTACATACACACAAGTTTTTGAATCCCCAAAAAGTGACTCAAAATAGAAATATATAGTTCTAGTTTTAGTTTTATTTTTTCAGTTTTATAAACATTATTTCTTTTTCGTTTCAAACAGATTTAAAATATAATAAAAAAATATTAAAAAAATTAAAAATATTTAATTATCAAGAGGTCATCTACTTATTGCAAGGGAGATATAAATCTCTTACTAAATTAAAATGATAATAGTTACAAATTAATTCAATAACGAAAATTTTTTTTTAAATTATTATTAAAAATAGAACTCTTTTTGGAACTCAACATATAATAAAAAACAAACCATTTTTTAACTGAAAATGTTGAAATCTAATAAAATTTGATTTTGATAGACAATATATAAATATATAGCCAAGTCAATAAATGAAAATTAAAAAGCAAATAATGTTATGATCTAATTTTATTACTCTATTTTTCTAAGTTGCAAATTTAAAATAAATAAATAAGTTAATTAATTAATAAAAAAGATTATATAAAAGAAACATCTTATTCTCGCCATATAAAACTCTTGAGGAAGAGTATACTTTTCTTTTTTTTAATTATACACATATTTATTTGAAAAATAATTTTTAAAAATAATATATCTTGAGTTCATTGGTTAGAATTAAATCCTACTTAGATTGAATTGAACCCTCGACCTCATTCAAAAGAGAAGAATGTTAAATCATTTATCCAAACCCTTGTTAGTATAAAATGTAATTTTCGAGTTGACTATGACTAAGGTTATTTTAGAATTTCTAAAATTTCACTAAGGTGAAAAAGGCAATCCCACTATTCCCCTCTCATTACCACTTTTATATATAGTATAGATTATGATTATTATTATTATTATTATTACTACTATTAGTGTCACTTTCTCTTAATCCCCTTATATATTTATATACGTCTACTTAGTCACATATTCAAAATTGCTCACATAAAATTATTTACAAATACTTGTTTCATCAATTAAGTATGAAAATTATATTTTTAATTTATACATTATTAATCAATTATCAATAATTATTAACATAATCAATTAACTAAAATTTAAGAGAAATCAAATTTAAAAATATTTTACAAAGTCTTTCGAATTGTTCTAAAAATCAAGGTGTTATACTTTTTCCATATCTTTCCACAATTGATGATCAATCCAATATAATTGGATTTGCAAGTACAATACGAGCCAACCAAGTAGGAACAATAAAATTATTAACTTGGATTATGAACAAGATGTTCATGCTGGCTCTTTGAGCGCGTACTTGAATTGTTCCTTTTTATTTTCACTAAAGTTGGTAGCCATAAAAATTATTCAAATGTTATTTTGGTAATTAATTATCATGCCTCTATTTTCTTAGACATCATACTATAGCATATTATAGCGACCAAATTAAATTCATTATTTTCTCTATAATTCCGAAATAAAAAGAATCGAAAGACTTACGGACATAACTTTTCAAACCCAACAATAGGGTAACATAATATTTTTTTAATTTTAATTTTAATTTAAATCATAATCTAAATGGAATGAAATAAGAGATTAACAAAAAAAATCTATCCAAGTATTTTTATTATTGATTTTACTATAAAATTGTAAATACTTTTTAAAATAATAATAATAATGTAACTTAAAAGCATAATAATTATTTAAATATTATTAATTACCCGCCAAGGGAAGCGTGTAATTTCGACTAATTTTGAAAGATAAACGGTAAAAGGAAATATTTTGTTCTATTTTAGGTGATTTAATTATATTCTTTTTCGAAAGAAAGAGAAAAAAAAAAAAAAAGAAAACTAACCACAAAAATTAATATATTTAAGTCTTACTCCAACACCTAAAGTACTTATTGTCGGATTTCCTTATCTCCGTAGTATCTAAGTGGCTATGGTTCTCCACTCACTAGATAACTCTCGCTTCCTCCACCACCGTCCATTCTTCCATTCCTTAAATCTCCATCGTCCAATGATATCCAAACTCTCTTCTCCACCATAGCCATTTTCAACGCCAAATTACTCACACTCACAATAGGCAAATCTCGTCTCTCTTTCTCTCCGCCTTCTCATCAACACCACAACCATCGGCAATGGCCGCTCTCCAAAACACTCCGATTTCACTTCAATCCAAAATTCCACCATCTGCACGACTCTCAAAAACCCTTTCCTCTCAAAAACCTCTGAGCCTCTCCTTCTCTTCCACTTTCCCCTCTTTCAACCTCTCTTCCACCACCGCCCACCGCGCACGTGGAGGCGGTGCCACCGGAGCGAGAATGTCAGCCACTGCGGCAGCAAGTTACGCGGCAGCTCTAGCAGACGTTGCAAAATCAAACAACACTCTAGACTCAACTGCCGCCGACATAGAAAAAATCGAGAAGCTCTTCTCCGATCCACAGGTGGTGGATTTCTTCAGTAATCCAACAATCAGCGTGGAGAAGAAACGAGAAGTGGTAGACGAAATTGCCAAGTCATCAGCGCTGCAGCCACACACGGCAAATTTCCTGAACATCCTGATTGACGCGAAACGCATCGATTTGGCGAAAGAAATCGTAAAGGAATTCGAACTGGTTTATAACAAAATAACCGATACAGAGCTTGCGATCGTGGCTTCGGTTGTGAAATTGGAGTCGCAGCACTTGACGCAGATAGCGAAGCAAGTGCAGAAACTGACTGGAGCTAAGAATGTGAGGATTAAGACTGTAATTGATCCAAGCTTGGTGGCTGGGTTTACCGTTAGATTTGGAAGCTCAGGGTCTAAGCTGATTGATCTGAGTGTGAAGAAACAGTTGGAGGAAATCGCTGCTCAGCTTGAATTGGGTGATATTCAACTTGTATGATTCTTTTGTTTGTGCAATGTGCTTCTTTTTTTCTTTTTCTTTTTTTATATTTTAAATATAATGTATTCAATTTTATATTGTATTTTTGAAATGCTTCAAAACTTTCTTCTTCTTCTTATTATTATATGTTGTCAAGATTTTGATTGATAAAGGATTTCAAAATTTCTGAAATGCTTTCCTCATGCTTTCTACCTAGGTAGTAAATTGCCATTCTAACATCCACAAACAAAAAGTTTTATGTTAACTGATATTGAACTAAGATCGAGACTTGGGAATGAAACCCAATTTCTTCATTTGTAGTCTAGGGCTTTTCTTGGCACTGGGATTCCTTAGTAAACTTTCATTTTTAGCCTCTCACCTTCTATGGGATTTTGATCCCCGTTCCCCGTTAATGTCATTCACCTTTTAGGTGAATTAGAACAAATCACCCAATTCAATCAATTTCCTTCTTAAGAGTATGTCTTCACCTGTCTCTTTGCTATCAGCTCTTAGGAATGAAAAGTATTCTACTTTTAATTTTAAAATTATCAATGACCCGTCTCTCTAGATGGGACAAAACTAGAACCTGGTTAGATTTTATGACACTAAACTCCATGATAAGCTTAATAATCATTTCTTTATATAAACTCAAATCTCAATCAATGAACAACTCATATATAATATTCACATAAACATATTTTGGATTTTTTTTGGACCTTTATTATAAAACGATTTTGCTTAAACACAAATAAATAAATAATTTACTTAAGATTTATTGATAGAACTTTTTTTTGGAGAGTCAATAATAGAACTTTGTGTCAACATAATTGTAGAATTTTACAAATGATTTTATACTACTGTTACCAAACAAAACATACATCGTCACATTAGCATGGTCCAAGCTTAAGCCCAAATCCAACCACTTAAGTAATCGAAGCTTAGCATCCTGAGTTATTGTGAACTCGCACCTCCGCAATAAAATAGAGCTAATCTGCAATTGATATGGACTATGCAATAAAGTCTAATCAAGCACTGACTACTATTATAATTCTTAATCAGTAATTTGAAAGGAGTTCCCACGCTCTCTCTGTAAAGGACTCACGTCCTATCTTAAAGTTACATTCATTTAATCTGATTATCTTATAAGCAATCCCTAACTTTTCTCTAACTTTCTGTTTTTTTTTTTGAAAATGAAGAGCAGATTAGCTCATATTATTAGCTTCATAAACCAAAGTTTCATACAGAAAAGAAGGGCGCATACCCCCATTGAAGACCATACATAGAAATAGACGCCCTAACAATAACATGAGCAACTTGATTCGCAAATCTTTTCACAAAAAAAAAAGACATAAACTAGCTCATTTAGAAGAGCTTTACAATCTAAAACAATTAAACCAAAAACATGATAAAATGAACATTTAATTGCATTGCATGGACCAAGAGTTGGCAGTCTGACTCAATTATTACTGATGAGATCTAACTCCCCTTTAACCAACTAAGAGCCTCCCTGAAACAGAGGGCTTCCCCTAAAGCTGGATCCAACATTGCAAGAATAGCAGTAGACTTACTTGCCAAACAATTCCCCACATGATCCTGCAAAATCACTCCCAGACCATATATATTATGTACTGAATCCAAAGCAACATCAATATTGCATTTTAAAGAGCCAAACGATGGGGGTTTCCATGTCACCTACCTTTAGGACATTTGTCGATCTCCATACACCAGCTTTTGATTAACACACTGCCATTCCATTGAACACTGTCTGGACATGGTCAGTACATGAGTTGTTGAGTGGTATTTTTGATGCTAAAGAATATGATTTCTCGACCATCAAATACCTCATAATAACATAAGGCCTACATTCTTAAGATTAATGACCCACTCTCTCAATGACTAGACCGGCCTCCAGCCCACCATTGATAACAACCAGCATTCCTTTGCAAAAGGACACAAAAGAAGAATATGCACTGTTGTTTCATTTTCAATGCCACAAACAGGACAGGTTAACATAACATTAATGTGCTTTTGTCGTAACAGGACATTGCATGTTAACGTACCCGCAACAGCTCGCCAAACATGATGTTGTATTTTTTTGGGAATCTTTGCCTTCCAAATACAATCCCATACCTCTTTTGTGGATGCTGCCCCCATAGCAATAAGCTTTATGGCCACCTTATAACCACTAGCTACTGTATATTTTCCAAATTTCTCACGAACCCAAATCCATTTATCCACCTACAAGACAATGGTAATGGGATCTGTAGGATCAAATCTGCATCTCGTTGCATGAAAGACTAACAAATCAAAGCAGAGTTCCAACTCAGCAAATTCTCAAGAAATAAAGAGGAAACTGTAACAGTCTTCATGGTTGCTAGACATGGTGTCATGATGCGAGGATTGTCTACAGTAACCATGGCTGTCGATAAATAAAAGTGCAATATCCATCACCAATTCTTCGACTACAGCCATGTTGGAGCAAAAAATGGGCTGTCCAAATACTCTTCCAAATATATGATGGATTACGACCAAGCTCAGCTTGAAAAAAAGATGTTTTTGGAAAGTATCTTTCTTTTAGAATAATGGTGCAAGAGACTGAGGCTGCTATAATAGTTGCCATCATTGTTTGGCTAACAAGGCAAGATTAAACTTGTGAAATTTGCGGAACAACAAACCCCATTGCTCCTTCGGTAAACACAAATGCTCCCACTTTTGCCATTTGATACCTATAGTAGTTTGGTTTCCATCACACCAATAAAAAGCATTTAAAAGCTTTTCCATAGAATTACAAGTCTCAAGCGGAAGTAAGAAGAGTGACATAATGTAATTAGGAACTGACTGTGCCACAGTTTTGATTAAAATATCCTTTCCGCCCTTAGATAACATTTTCGACTTCCATCCTTGGATTCTCTTGGCGACTTTATCCACCACATATTGCAAAACTTGTCGCTTGTCCCAGCCAATAATTGAAGGCATATAAAGATAAGCTCCATGAGAGGGAACCTATTTAACACCAAGCTACTGACATATGGAAATGCAAATAGCTTCCCCTGTATTTGGGCTAAAAGTGACAATTGATTTGTCATAGTTTATACGCTGACCATATGCATGTTCATATAAGGACAAAAAATGCTTGAGTTGAGCTGCTTCCAAGAGATTTGCTAGCGCAAAAAATAGACAATGATCAGTGAAAAACAAATGAGAATAGGAGTACTTGTTCTTATTACACTTGCTCCATGAAGTAAACCTTGAGCATCAAATTTTTGTAACATGGAAGATAAACCTTGAGCACAGATAATGGATAGGTATGGTGAAAGAGGATCACCTTGCCGCAAACCCCTTAAGGGAAAAATTGGCTCAAATTCCTCACCACCGTTAGCAATATAATAAATGGCCAATGAAACTATGCTCATAATCTTTTTTACCCAATGGACGTCAAAGCCTAATTTCAACATCATTGCCTCTAGAAAATACCACTCGACGTGATCATATGCCTTACTCATATCAGTTTTTAGGGAAAAAATCCCCTCCTTCCCCTGTGTCTTCCTCTTTAGCTTATGAAATAATTCAAAGGCCACAATAATGTTATCGATAATAAGTCGGTTAGGAATAAAAGCACTTTGTGAGTTATCAATCGCACCCGGCAAAATTATTTTTAATCGATTGGCTACCATTTTACACACAACTCTGTCAACCACATTGTAAAGAGAAATAGGCCGCAAATTTGCAACAGACTCTGGATTCTATTTTTTTGGAAGCAGAATAATATTAATATGATTTGATCCCAGCAAATTACCATTCGAGTGCAAATCATAAAGACAGGCAATAGTTACATCATCCCCAACAATGTCCCAGTATGTTTAGGAAAACCCTGGATTCAAACCATCAGGCCTAGGTGCTTTGTCGCAATGCATAGAGAACAAAGCATCTTTGACTTATTGACTTGTGTAAGGTGCTAACAAGAAACCATTTTATTCTATAGTAATTACAGGAGCTACACAATCCACCACATAAGAAAATTCCCCAAGTATTGAATGAAATAAGTTACCATAAAAATCAAGCAATACCTGCGATAAACCATTATTCCATGAGACCCATGTACCATTTGCATCCTTAAGCTGCTGAATATTATTTTTTGTATGTCGATGTGATGCCATCATGTGAAAATATTTGGTATTCACATCACCACCCGCTAGCCAGAATTCTTTAGAGCGTTGTTTCTAGTATTGCTCCTGCTAAAAGAGGAGAGTGGCATATTACTCTTCAACCTACCTTAATAAATGGGGATTAGAGCCAAAAGAGTGTCGTCGTATCCAAGCTAGTCTCCATTTACAATCCTTTAAGGCTTCCTGAAACTCCTTGTGAAAATTTTATGACCATGGTTGTAGCTTTCAACAACAAGACTTGATTTTCTCATTAAAACCCACCCTTGGATCAGCTTGCCATCCTTCCCAAACCACCTCTCTACAATTGACCTCATTAGTCCATGAGTTTTTAAAATCGAAACCATTTTTCCATAAAGTGTCGTATCACCAGACCCAATGAAAGAAAAATAGGCTTATGATCTGATGTTATTGCCTCCAGAATCAAAACAGTTGCATGTTGAAACAAATTTTGCCATGCAATTGTATGAACCGCACGATCAAGCCTTTCCCTTTATTAGCTCAACTCCTGCCCGTTGATTCATCCATATAAACTTGGACACCAAAAAACCTAAGTTAGTGAGACCACAGTTTTCTAAAGCTGTTCTAAAGCAATCCATTAACCACCTCAGTTGAGGAACTCGCCCTTCCTTCTCAGAAGCATACAAGATGTCATTAAAGTCACCTATTACCAACCAAGGAAGAGATGACTTAGAAGATAACGACCTTAAGAGATTCCAACTCTGTCTTCTGAAATTACGTCCTGCATGACCATAAAATCCCGTAAGCCTCCATTTAGACATACCCTCCATATGAACTTCAATATCGATATGATGTGTAGAATAACTTATAAGCATTGCACTATATAGGTCTTTCCATAACAATGCAATGCCACCACTATGGCCTACAGGATCCACAGCAAAAGAACCTGTAAACCCCAAAGTGTCCCATAGCTTAAACACTTTATTCTTTAATATCATTATCTCTATTAGAAATAGAAACTTAGGTCACCTTTCCATAATAAAATCTTGTAGGACCCAAACTGTACGTGGGTTCCCAAGCCCACAACAGTTCCAACTTAAAGTACTCATTGGGTTAGGCAGGTCTGGGAACCAAAACCCATCGAATTCAAGTTTTTTGGAATATCCACTGCCAACTCTATGACCCCCATAGGATCAAACAATCCCGTATTTGCAGTAGAAAGCACATCTACATCCACAGACTCCTTCTTTCCATTGCACTCCTCCCCAACGCTTCTGCATTTTGAATCCAAAATAATTAAAGCATCCCTATTCACAGCATCTGTTGGAATATCGGCATGGTCAATAGTTGCCTTATTCATTATGACATTAACTATAGTAGACTCCTCATTCATACCAACAATATTGTTTGATTTGTTGCCAAAGAGGTTATAGTGATCATGACTACTAAATCTCTAAAAAGTAGGTACTGCAAGGCTGTCATATTCCCGAGCCTCCAAACCTGATGTTGAACCACCACCCAAACCTCCAATGAAATCCCTCTCTGATCTCCGCCACTTTGCCCCCGCCTGTGACACCCTCTGATCATCTGCTCTTATCCATGGGCTATAAGCAAATTTTTCATGAGGAATTAATGGCACGTCAAAAAGTTTACTACAAAAACGATCAGAGTGACAAAGGTAACCACAAAAGTAACAAAATCACTTTAAATCAGAAATTTTTCGCAAATAAACATAACAAGATTCAACTCAAATCAAATTCTTGTAAATTCATAAAATTTCATAAGCTCTTATAGACTTTATTCATATCTCAGCTTACTTATCCAGACTACTTACACATTACATGATCACTATTCATGAATTAAACAACTTATTCATGAACATTGTATACAATTCAATAAATACTTCATGTATTGTAAACAAGATACTCTTAAATAATTAAAGTTTGTTATTTAACCCATAATCAATTATAGTGTGCCAGTTTTATATAAGTTCTAATAATTGGCACATAATTACCTGGAGAATTCAGTTTTTCTTCAGAGTGTTAATTCGTTCAGTTTACAACCATAAAAATTTATTTTACTTAAGATATCTATATGCTCCATACACAATTATGCCCATTTAAAACATGTTTACTCTACAAGCATTTATTATTTCATATTTGTTGTATTTATTTTTTAATTCTCGATAATTCACTCTAAATATTTATTATCTAATGGTTTCCAAAAACTTGTACAGATGTACCATAAAAAATTTATCTATCCTATCACCAAATCCACTATGAAATTAAATTTTTTTATGATCATCAACAAAATTCTTATATCAAGCCATATTCCATTTATCTAAAATCCAATGCCCTCAACTTCGAGTCGTACGATATATTATCTCAGAAATTCTAAATCTCACTTCTTAAACATCTCTAGATTTTCTAATTTTAGGAAGGGTAATGCCTCTTACTCCTTTTAAAAAAAAACTTAGAATAGTAAATCTCATCATCCAAATTCTGACATGTCACGAAATAATAGTGAAACGAAATATCTTCACATAATATTTTGCTTAAATTTAAGTAAGGTAATATTTAGGAAAGAAAATTCCTTTTCTTTTGAAAATGACTTATTAATCATTACAGATGCAAAAATCTTGTGCTATCACTAGGGCAAACTCCAAGTATTAACTATAAATCATTTAGTCCCTTTTTTTTTGCACACAAAATTTTTTTTTTGAATTTTTGAAATCTATCTGCCATCTTATTACTTATCCTGTAATTCATATTTATAACAACTTATAGTTTACGTCTCTATTTCCTCAAGACTTCTTATTATTACTCCATAAGTGGTCACCTCCTTTAGATTGAAACTATTCATTTCTTTCCTCTTGCTCCTTTCCTAATCACAATTTATAATTTTGCCGATTTCACCTTATTATCAACATATAATTCAGGAAGGTTTATTTAAATTAAAGATAATCATACCTTCATACGATTTAATTTGTCCAATTATCTCATAAACATCTAACGAACATTTTACTTCATTTATCTACATACATCGTATATTTCACTCCAATAACTCCTTTTCTTTTTTTTTCTTTTTGCAACTATTTATACGTATTGTCTATTGCTATTCCTCATCATTTCTCTCATCACCATTTCTATATCTCAAATTACTTCATTCTTTTGATTCTTTTGATATAAATAATGAACTACTTTATTTCACACATTTCTTGTTAAATCATTTCTTATCACACTCAATTTACTTAAGTTCTATTTTCTCTTTTTATTGGTCATTTTACCATACTGATATTTTCATTTAATCCTTCCACTTCACTTACTTTATTTGGTCCAATTCAATGGTCTTCTATTCTAATATCTAGTTTCACATTTAATAAGCCTCTTTACTTTTTTCTTTTCTTCACAATCTAATTTTATCTCTATAATTTACAACCAAAGTTTATAAGAATAAGATTACTAAATATACTTAGACTTTAAAAACTCAAATATCATTAACTCTTATACTCAGGT
Source organism: Jatropha multifida (assembly GCA_948099535.1). Classification (NCBI taxonomy): domain Eukaryota; kingdom Viridiplantae; phylum Streptophyta; class Magnoliopsida; order Malpighiales; family Euphorbiaceae; genus Jatropha; species Jatropha multifida. The sequence goes on along the minus strand of CANUEX010089494.1, from coordinate 5,702 downwards.
ACTCTATATCATGCTGTGCTTATAGCACCTTTCAATAAACTCGTCTCAAAATTAAACCGTCAATACCATATCTTATTCGAAAGATTTCAACGTAATCATGAGAATTTGGAATCAGTTGGAATAAAATCTTATAAAGTGTTAAAACAAAAATTACAAATCGATTGCATGTTCATCAAAATCTTACCATATTTCTTTAAAATCATGACCCTATGGAAATCTCTGATAACTCAAATATTTAAAAAGTAAGTCTGATGTTCTCAAGCATATAAGTTTTTCCCCTTTAAAGCTTACTCAAACAACATCCCACATTGGCATATGAGTTGGATCAAGATTTAGAATATTCTAATAAACTGTTTTTCATCTTATAACTATTTTCACGAAATCTCTATAATCAGCTTTCTATCTTTTCCAGATTATTGTGGGTTCTCTAAAATGCCACTCCAATATTCACCATTTACTCTGATTGTCCACACTAGCTCTATTATCCCTCAATTCTAGTATCCATAATAAATTTCTTAAACATTGGCCTTAACATTGCCACTCTTTTGTATACTTTTGGCACATCAAAATCTCTTTTATCTTTCAAATATCCCAATAACCACATTTTAACCTGATCTTATGCTGTAGTCATGCTTATGACCTTTTCGCCTAATTGTCTAATTCTATTTACTTATAATATTTATGGAAATTCTCAAATACAATTACCTCCACATCATTACATTGTATATTTTTTTCATATATAAATAAATACTCAAATTTCTTATCATAATGTGCTTTCAATTCAAAATTAAATTGAATTCAAATTTAAATAGCAAATAAATACTATAACAAAAGTTAATATTTTGGAATTTACACTACATCATCTTTCTCTTTTTCTTTAAACAACTTGTTCAGCGTGCAATTTATGACCTAATTTAATTCTTTAATCCTTAATAGTCCTTAACTTGGACTAGTCTAAATAACTCATTTCTCTTATTGAGAATGTATATCTAAACAATATAATAACAACTCGATATATGGGCAACTAATAACAATGATTCCTTGATCATCACTCTTAGTATTTTCACAATTATAATATCAATCCCCTCAATTATATTCGATATTCATTCTAACTCCCAACTCCTAGGCAACCAAAATTGATAACACAATAATATCTAGTTGATGCTAATCCTTATACCAATAGCTAAGTCCCTCATTGTAACTACTGATACCATAAATACCTCCATTCACAATTTACCACATAATGAATATTCTCATTTATTATCTAATATTTTCCTAATCATTATAGAAATAAGCTCTACATAATAAGTATTGCACTAAATAAACAAGTTATTCCATTATCATCCAGTGGTTCTCTACCAGCAAATCTAAGAAACGACCCCTATTTCGACACCAACAACTATTATAATAGACTATCCTTACTGCTGATATACTATAATCATCTTTATTTCCTCTTATATATAGTTTACCATTTTATGCAATAGGTATGAATTTTCCCATCTCATAGGGTCTAGTGCGTCCACCATTCCCTTGAGAGGAAAATCACAAAGATCCTTTCTTTATGTTGGTTACAGCTGATCCCAACAAAAGAAATTCCTTGTACATACCTATTCCACAATAGTTAAAATAAGATAGATACTAAAATAAAAGTAAAGGACACTAAAAGAGATGAAATGGAATTCCCTATGTTCTGCAGCTACCTATACCACAATGATCTTATGCTCTGATACCAACTTTGTCACGACCCAAAATCATGGACCGGATTAGCACTAGGAACTGGGTAAGCTTAAGGCTCCTGAGGCCCGTAGTAAGCCTGAGCTATCAAAAATTTATCTTAATTGATTTCTGACTTTGAAAACAGTAAACCCATATTATGACATAGTCTAGTAACTAATCGGTAATATTCTTAGCCCAACTTTAATATCACGTTTGATTTATAGCTTAGGCTTATACCCATTAAATTATGATACATTATATGCAAAAATTCATTGGTCATAATATGGTCAAACTATTCCTGTCATAATTTCTCCAAATTTTAGAAAGTACTCCATAGGTTATTTATCAGCATATAATAATTTTACATATCCAAATATCAATTTATTGTCCTAATTATGGAACCAAATAAAAATACTCACAATGTTCAAACGTCTCTGATGGATTATAGACTAACATTTTTAAAGTTGGTATTAAATATTGAATCTCTGCAGATAAGGAAGTAGAGTCTTTATAAATCAGCGATACTTCTATTCCCTGGAAAAGTTTATGGAAGGGGAGGGTGAGTTTCACCAAACTCAGTGAATAATAATAAATAATGCATGATAAAAAAATCACACAAAATGCATTTTTAGTCACTGAATAGTTACACTGTTAGTCATGCATATGTCACAGTATCAATTTCACAATTTTTCATCTTTAGCAAATTAATCATGTGGAAATTAGTTTGTGGCGTCACCGAAATCCCCTGTGAGCCGTCCTCTCACATGGCTCATTCTCTCATACATGTGCACTAGGGAGCCGATCCCATACCTAGCCGACCGGTTTAATTCTCGCTTGACCAGCCTTCTCATTATTTTTCCACACTCTTTTTTTTCGTACTATCAGGTGGCCAACCTATGGTTATTCATATCATATCAATATACATATCATCATGTGCACACGGGGGCGCTGATCTCCCATACCTTGTCGACGGTAACATGGACCGTTCTCACAAACCCATAGTGACCCACTTCATTCTAATTCCACTCAAACAAGGCAATCCACATCATAGCACATTTAATCAATAATTCATCTAATTTTCAATCATCAAGTCAATAATTAATATGCATATTATAAAATGCGATGATACGATAATTAAATAATAATATAATATATTTTGATATAAAAATATTTAATGATATAGTGTAATAAAATTGTGATGATATAAATCATGATGTTATGAAATGCATGTCATGCACCATTTATTATTACTCAAAGTGATTATAGAATATTCAAATCCTAGTTTCGACTCTGGTCTGGAGAGACAGTGGATGAGCTCAGACGATCTAGAAATTTGAAAATATAAAAGAACTCATCACATAGTTATGCAATTTGAAATAATAAATAGATAATTAATCTAACAAACTACGTTCTATCCTCTCAGCTAAGTCCAAACTAAATTCAGCACCACTTAGCTGCTAAACATCAGCCAATTCGATTTTTCATCACAATCTTTAAAATAAGCCAAATTCATTACCAAATATAATATAACCAATAATATTCTTATTTCAAATAAATATAATTATTTCAACATTAATCTTCTTTGTATTTAGTTTAACCATAGTCTCCGAACATTTAATAATAATAATTTAATTTATTTACTTTAATTAATCTCTTATAACCGTAAAATACGTTTTCATATCGAGTCACTTAATTCACTTATTCTATCAATCTTAAAAATAAATTTGTATTTCTATTTACAATTAACTAATAATAATTTCTTAGTAACATATTTTCTTTTTATTTAACCTTCAACTTAAATGCTTTAATTCAATCATATATACTAGCAATTTCATTATTAAATTCATAACATAATATTAATCAATTTTCAAAAAGACATTCTATATTTTCCTTACAATTATTAGTACCAAATTTCCCAATTTAAATCAACTAATAGTCTAAACCATTATCACTAATTAGATTCTTTCTACTTAAACAAATATCCATTTCCTTAACAAAATTAATTCTCAAGCCCAACAATTTAACCTATTAAATCTCTTAATCTAATTACAAAAATTTTGCCATGATTCTTATTTTCAATCTATAATTTATTTTGAATTTATCAACTACTAAACCAAATATTTATACTACTCAATACCATAATTAACAAATCAATCCCAAATAATGAACCAATCTCTCACATAATTAAAATTGAAAGGTTTAATTAAAAATTATGGGAATTAGTTTCAGTACCCCTTATCACAAAACACCGTCCAAAATCCACAGATTGGAGCCGAGAACACTAGTGGACCCCTCCCATTGTTGCATTTCATTGCTGTGGGTTAGAGACGGTGGCAGCATCGACCGACAGTGGAGGTCAAGCTGCTGTACAGAGGCTCGCGTGGCAGACAAAGCGGTGGCATGACTGGTGGCTTGCCAAGTTTAGGCGGAACGAGCGATGGCTGGGCTGTGCCGCGCGGTGGCATCGCTGAAGGAGGAGGCAGGAAGGAGCAGCTGTTGCTGCTGGCTAGCGTGAGGCGGTGCAACGCAAGGAGGCAGGAATGGCCGGAGCTCGTCGCACGGTGGAGCTACTGCCATTGGGGCTCGTGGCGGTGGTCGGTGTTGCAAGGAGAGGGTGAGGCGATGAGATAGAGAGAAAACAGAAAGAAAGGAAGAAGAAGAAGAGAGAGAGAATGTAACGTGGAGAAGGAGAAGGAAAGAAAAGAAAGAAAGAAAAAAAAGTTAAAAATGCTATAAATTTTGTGCTCCCAGAATGTGCTGGACCATTTTGGTTCAATTGGAACCGGTTTGGTCCGGTTCAATAAATCCACTTGGTTTTCAATCAGTTTTTGACAAAATCAAATGGATTTACAGGTCCGATTAAATTTTACGTGGCTTAAATTTAAGCGTCAAAATTTTAGAATTAAGATTTAAATGAATATTTTCTGAAATTAAATTTTTGGTTATTTCATTAAGGATAGTAGAAAGTAGAAGCATCTAGAACAACATTCAAAAAACTCCAAAAAGAAAGAAAAACTAGAATAAAGAACTTCCTTTTGGTAATGGAATGATAGAAGAAAAGTATTTGATGACGGATGTTGAACAACTAGAACAAGAAGTAATCTTGAAACTAAAAGAATGACTAACTAGCTCATGCAAACAGTTAAATGGGTTTGAATATTTAAATGGATAACTGTAATTGGGTTCAAATTAGTTTAGATAATAAAAGTGAATTTCTAAATTGGTCAGAGACATATTCATTTACCTAGTTTATAATCAGGTTTGAGTTTGGATAATATATTCTATTATTAGGATTTGAATCTGTATTTTAGAAAGGTGTCTTGGCACTAAATGTGTTGGGTTTCAGTATCAAATATACGTTATTATATTTATAACAAATAATTATACCAACAGAGATCTATTTAAATGAATAGAATAATAAAATTTATTTAGAAGAATACCTCTTTGCAGATTCTTCGAAACTTCGATCTAAAAGGCTAGGTTGTTGCAAATTACAGGTCGCTCAAATGTCTGGCCTTTAATAGTATCCACACCAATAGACAATCGAAAAACTCTAAAACTATTTTAGAGGATTGAGAAATCAAAGCGTACGATGGTGCTAGCTATTGTAGGTTCTCTATTTTGTTTTGTGACTATGAGCAATAATTCTCTTTCTGCAGTATATACAGATTCTTAAACCTTATATAGAAAACCCTAGGTCATAAATAAATAAATTATAATTATTTATTTGAACCTTTTAAATAAGGTTTAAATAAATAAATTATAACTAAAATATATATGTCTTATTTATTTATTTAAATTTAAAAAATTTAAATAAATAAATCATAATACATATATCAATAGGATTTTTAATTTAATCAATTATATTTATTTATTTAACTATTTAAATAAATAAATCATAATTAATATATTAGGTTTATTTAATCTAAAATTTATCTTAATAAATTTTAGACATAAATCAATTAAGTTAATACTTAATAATCTAG
>CANUEX010089488.1:0-48179 GCA_948099535.1 Jatropha multifida | reverse complement strand
TTATTATTATTATTTATTTTAATTAAATGGTTTCGGTTCAATTTGAACCGATTTGGTCTAACCCAATGATTTAGCCTATTTTCATTTGATTTAAAGATTTTTCGACTGAGTTAGACTATTTAAATTCGGTTTTCGATTCGGGTCGCGGCATAAAATATTATTTTTGGCCAATTCTCATTGGTGAAAATTTACAATTAAATTTTAAATAAAAATTCTTTTTAAAAATAAATTAATGGGTTATTTCATTTTTCCTAAAAATGTCTTTTTTTTTATGAGAAAAATATTTTTCGTTGACTTATTTTTCTGAACGCCATAGACAATGAAAAATTGTAAAAAATATTTTTCTACAAGTTATTTAACAGAAACAAACAGAGACTTTATACATAAATTTGCACATGTATTTTTCATTTAAAACTTAAGACACTCTCAATTTTCATTTTGACCTGTACACTTTGATTTATAAAAAAGTAGCAATATCCCCATGCTATGCACAGATAAAAATGAAAGTTAAATAAGATAAAATTGAAAGAATAAATATATATATATATAGTTTATAGATTATTAAATGAATTTTTTTTATTATGCTCGTAAAAATATTATAAAGATATATCAATAGTAAAAAAAATATAGTCTGTTATGAAATAAGTGGATGTCTTATTTGGTCTAAAAGTCTACAATCTAATTAATTAGTGTGAACTCTATCTTCCTAATTTGTGGAGGACTCATCAATAATAATGTACTCTCGTATTCTCTCTCATATTTTGCTCTTTATTACTTCTTTTTCTTCTTTCTAGTTTTATATTATTTTATAACAAGTTATTAGTACGATTATTCTACCACGATCATTTAAAGGAAGGATTTGCGGTTTACGATAATGAAAGTTAAGTTGCTCAAAGAGAGAATAATTTTCGTTTGATTAAAATTATCAAAGAAAGATACTATTTTAAAACTATCACAAATAAGTGCATTCATCGTTGTAAAGCTTGCAAAACTGTAAGTTGTTTTAGTTTTGTAATATTAAAGTTATTGTTATTATTATAATTATTGCTATATATTGAGTATATTATCCATGTATTATAAATTTTAAGAATTGATTTATTAAGATATTGTCATTATTATATTTGGGGCTATTAGCCCTTGATCTAGATTGTCAATGATATTTATACTTTGAATATGCTCCTGAAGTAGCAAAATTGAGAGAAAAGTTTTAAGATGTGTTTTGAATTTATTTCATATCTTTTTTATCATTGAGTAAAATAAAAGAGATCTTAATGGAAAATTGTGAAGCTCGTCCAACTGGATCTGCTCTATTCCCTGAAGTAAATGGAACCATATATAATAATGGGCATGAGGACAGTGAAACCTGTCTAACTAGATATGAAATATTCTCTGAAGTGAATGCAACAAATGGACATAGGCATAAATAATGACAAAGATATACTTGTCATTGAAAATATTAATGAAATTAAAGTTGAAATCATAATCTTAGCAATTATGGTAGCCACATGAGTTATTAAGAATAAATTTTACCACCAGACGTGATACAAATAAATGTAGAATATATGAATATTGGTTATTCTACACCAAAATATGGAAAGACAAATTTGACTTTGGTAGTAAAAAAAATATTTAAAGACTCTAGAAGAGCAAGTATTACTACCTAAAGGAATGAATTATATGCATAAATTATTCCAAAGATATTCATTAAAATGGATAGTATATGGTTGTAAACTAAAAGTTTACAAATCTAAATACTTTACTTTTTTGGCATAATCGATTGGACCATCCCAATCAATAATGATGTGAAAAGAAAAATTTAATCCTTGTGCGGATATTTATTAAAGAACTAAAAGTTTCTTTAACTGTAATGAATTTTTTCATGTTTAGTTTGTTCTTAAAGTAAATTAATTATTGAGCAATCACCAAAAGTTCAAATTGAATTGTTTGTTCTCTCTGAAATGTGTAAAAGGAAATTATATATGAATTTCTTTGTGATATATTATGGATGCATCCAAAAGATAGTTATATAATTATTATTAACTTGCAACCTGAAGTTTGCAAAGTTTATTATTAATATGTTACTAGAAGTTTGCATGATTATTTGCACAAATAATTTGATTAAGCATACAATTTTCAGATTATGTTATTAAGACAATTTAAGCTTAAGAATGATGGTGAATTTACACATCAGGCCTTTAATGACTATGACATGTGTTAATTGAAATAATTATAAGGCAACCCATTGTTGCTTTTATTTATGCTCAAAATGATTTAGTATAATCATTTATTAAATAATTGCAATTAATTGTAAAGATTATTATGAGAATGAAGATCCCTATTTTTCAGAGGGACGTGTTATTAAATTTAATAGTACTTATTTGCATCAAGCCAAATAAATTATTATAAGTTTTCCTCTTTATAATTGATTTTGGATCAGGAACCAAATATTACCCATCGAGAAATTTTAAATGCGAGAGGTATATGTTCTAATTGCTCCACCACAACGCACTAAGATGAGTCTTCAAAGGAGTTTGAAAATATATATCAGGTATATTTTATGATTAAATATTTAGAACTTTCAAATAAGAAAGTTATATATGCCAAATTTATTAATTGTTATGGATCCCGACATTAGAGGAAAAAAAATAAGCAGTTAGAAAAATAAATTGGTTAGAAATGAATTATCGTTATTATATCTTGATCCTCATGCAAGGCAATTTTAAAAATTTAAAAGATAATTCATTTGCAAGATATTACAAATTAGTTGCCAAATATAGTTACAGATCTAAAAGGAGATAATTAAATCTTATATACTAGCTGCAAATTACTCATCTAATAATTAAAGTTTCTAAAGAACAAACTGTCTGTGTTAATTAATCTACAGCATGCCTGAAGCATGATAGATTGGTCCAAAGTTGAAAGAAAATAAAAGAGATTGGTCCAATCTATCATGCTTAAGAAAAACCAATCTATCATGCTTAAGAAAATTGAGATTGGTCCAAGTAGATTGGTCCAGCATGCCAATATTTGCCAATAGATTGGTCCAAGTAGCAATATCCCCATGCCAATATTTGCCTGAAGCATGTAATATGCTTAAGAAAAACCCTTTGCATGACATTCACATAGGTCTTCATTATTAGGGTACATTTAAACTATGGCAATAGTTCTAATGCCGTTAAATAAAGTGGGTTAAGGTGGCTTAGTTTAATAAGGTCCCATCACACTAGAGTAGTGATATACCTAACCATATGTGAAACAAGGAGTTTCGTATGGGTCCAACAGTACTACATACTCGTTACATCTTAGAAAGGATGTGAGAATTCATTATGGGTAGGGCACTTTCACAACCTCTCAATAGCTTCAACGAGTTGTTGACTTGACACTACTTGACACTATTGGAACCCAAAAAGTTTTTATCTTAATTTTTCTAAAGGGTGATACAAAATTTTATGATGCATGAAAGATTGAACATTAAAGAAAGGCTAATTAAGTGAAAATTGGGAAAATAAAGTCTAGTTTTTATTTTCTAAATTGATTAGTAGTCCGCTTTGTAAAAAATTAGTTTTAACTTCCCAATGGAGTCGCCAACTATGAGACCCTGATGCAAGCGTCAAGTCTGATATGCTAAAATTAGAATCAAAATACTAATTGGAGTAAGGTTGGAAGGATTTTTTAGAGAGTCACCACTTAAATTTAAGAAAAACCTTTAATTGACTCCATTTTAAGAAAAGTCACTATTCATTAAAACTAATAAGGATTCATGAACTAGGTTTTCGATACCAATTATTAATGTTCAATCCGAAAAAAAAAGAATTTTTGATGAAGAATGACATTTGTAGAAAGTAGTAAATATGAAGCCATAATAAAGTAATAGGAAAGCAATAGATAACAATAATAAAATAAAACAAGTAAAATAAAACAAATAAATTGAGGAAGTATTGCCTCTAGCCCCTTGATGGGGATTATAGGGCAATCACACATCTCCTAGTGTAAATTAAATTAAAGAAAAAGAGAAAAAAGGGAAAAAAGATTTTTGGTGGATTTAGTTCGCAGCTTGATTTTGGAGACTCAAGCCTACCTACTAATCCCTTGAAATGAGAATCAGGACCAAGTAGTTCTACCCATCGTAGAACAGGGTTGGTTGATTTTAACTTGGAAATGGTTCATTAAAGATCTTCTATTCAACATGTTTCTTTAGGCATTCAATTGTCATTTTATGGAAAACGTCTTGGCGTTAGATTGTTGGATTAAAAATGATTTTCTTGGCTTTCGATCGCTGGATTAATAAAGGATTTTCTTAGTTTGGATTTCTAGATTAAAAATATATTTGTTGGCTTTGGATCGACAGATTTTAGAAAAGAATAGTCCTTTGGAGCCATTTAGATGAAGAGAGAAATATTAAAAGAGACTAGAGCCGTAGAGGACTTACTTGGGCCTTTTGGCGAGACTGATGTGGTTAACCGAACGATTGACTAGAGAGTGAGCTAGAAGGCTAGTTGGATGGCTGAGCGGGGTGAGCCAAAAGGCCAACTAGCTCAGAGCTTCAACTTGAATTTGGCCTAGTGAGGTCTAAGGTGCCAAGAAGGACCTAGACTGTGGAGGCTTTTAGTGAGGGCCTGGTAAGCCAACAAGGCTTTAGATGAAAGGTATGGAGACCTAGAACTAAGGCTAAAAAAAGAGATAAGAGAGAAACTGAGTTGCAGGAATATTGCCTAGCTCACTTAGAACACTCAAGAAAAGTGGAGAAGATGAGATGAGAGCTAGAAAGCTAAAGGAACGTTTCAAATAAGGCTTCTAGAATGTACTTTGTAAGAAGCAAGAGTGAGATTGCGTGTTTTTGAGTGAAAATGAGGTCTGTTTATATGGGAAAACGAACCAGGGGTGTTTGGGACACTTCCCAATGTGGGATTACTAATTTTTGTGAAATTTTATTAGGCGATTGATCGCCCCTGATCAGCAATCATTGAAGGTTGTCTGCCTATCATAAGGCGGGCAACCGGCCTATGCTTCGCAGCCGTTGACCCTAGTGTTGGCAATCACAAGCTTTTTTATTCTAGTTCGATCGATTTGGACGAATTTGTTTAGTTTGAGGCCTAAACAGCCTTCGATTTAGGCCCGTAAGGTACTGTTGGAAAGCTTTCAAAGTATAGTTTCCAATGGCATTGAGCTTGTGGGGAAACCCAACCCTGAGAAAAATTTTTGTGCAAATGAAGGTCGACAACTGGCTTTTCTGCATTGATTTTGGTTCAGCTAGTTCAGGTCTAGTTTGAAGATTTTTCAAGGCCAAATTTGGTTTTCCAAGGTGTAAAAATTAGGTGTTCATTACCATTAGTTGAATTGATTGTCTGAATACAAAATAAAAATTATTATTTATTCGTGCAATTACTTTTCACTGACTGCTTGTCAGTATATATTACTTTTTTATTTCATTGAAAACCACCAATTATGTTGGTAGTCGTACTGCAACACTATTTATAACAGGACAAACATTATATTGATAAATAATTTTGATTTGACATTAGATTTGAAGATATTTTTTTGAATAATATTATTTTAAAATCCCGATAGTTGCTATCAGCAATTAATTACTAGGTATCAATTATCAGTCGTTATGAACTATTGAACTAAATGAACCCTTTGTTTTGAAATCATTTTCATATTAACTACTAGCTGATTTATAATTAGACTTCATTAACTTCACAAAAGTAAATTATAAATTTATTTATTAAATAATTTTTATTTTATCATTTTATATTTTATTTTATTAAATTTTTAAATTAATATTTTTATAATTATTTTTATTAATAGTTATTTAAATATAATAATTTTCTATTAAGTATTATTTTAAAAATCTAATGAATATTTTAATTTCTCTAGTACATTAATTTGAATCAAATTTTTTATAGATGAAGTAAATTATTAATTTTTAAATCAAATAGAATTATAATTTAAATCAAATCATATTTTAAGTATAATCAAATTGAAATAAATTAAAATTTTAAAAATAATTGAAAAAAAATTAGAGATAAACTAATTGACTGATATTTAAAAAATAAATGAAAACATAGTTAAATTTATTTTTCTATATAAATATATAAGATTCAGTTTGATTTTATCATTAGAAAATGAAATAAACCGAATTATTTAAATACCAATTCATAGCTTACCGAATTTGGATATGTGCAATTCGATTTTGGGTTAACCGAACCAAATGCTGCTTCCCAGATAACATACACTTCCTACGGATACAGCGACTCCTATCTCTCTCCCAAAATCCGCGGGACCCAAAAATCAAAACCTGATAAAAAAGAAAGAAACCTGATTTAGGGCCCTGATTTTGGTGCCACTGTCCGTCTTCTCTCAACCTCACCCATTCCCCAAACTTTTTGTGGGACCCGAATACGCATACTCTCTCTAACACTAATTTTCTACGTTCTCTCTCTTAAAAAAAAAATTCCTTTTTTTAATTTCTCTGTACAATTCAATCTTCTACTACGTAATCCGATGGTTCAATGCCGGTACGTTTCGTTTCTGTTTCGGTTATTTTGGGCTATGTGATGTCTGAACTTTTCGTCGTTTGTGGAAATTTTTGGTTCCAATTACAGAGGGTTTCTGTTTTCTGCTCTTCCTCTGTAACGCAAAAAACCCTAAATTTTTGCTCGAATTAGGTTTCTAAAGTCTCTGTAAGTTGCATAATATTCGTTCTGAAGTTCTTAGTTATTTGCACGATTTGGGTTTGGAGTAAGTTGATTTCTATTTTATTATTATTTTTCTGAATTTCATTGAATTTTAGTGTTTTGCTCGCTTAAATGCTTTTTAGAGGTTCAATCATTAGTTGGGCGTTGCTTCTGGAGAGGTTTCTACGCGTAATTTCTCTATGTTGGTTGCTGTGGCAATGCCTTGACCGTTAAGCTTCGTTTGGCTGCTGAGTAATTGGAGGAAATGAAAATAAGCTTAAAATTTGAAAGTTCTATTCTTTAAGCTTGATTTGTTAGTGTGGAAAAGGAAACTTTAGTGGAAGATGTAAGTTCTGCCTTAGTTGAAACCAATTTTTCCATTTTTGGAAATCCAAAAGAGACGCTGAATTACTGTTTTCTGTTTCTGACTCTCTTTTATTTTCTTTAGTACTCTAGTAACTAGAAGACAGATTCTCTCTGCTCTTTCTCCCCAGCTGCTACTGTGTTTTCTAGATTTATTGAAGTTTCGTATTCCTGTTTTCCTTTACTTTTGTGGACTTTACTATATGACTGAAGGAAACATTGTTGATAACCAACAGCATAAACTAATTAAAGCTTGTGGTAGTTGCAGATATGGTTACTGTGTTGAAATATTGGTGGTTATCTAATATTTTCAAGTTATTGACATTTCAAGATGCTGCTTCGGATATAATTACTGGACACACTGAAACAAGCTGTTCAGGACAAAATCATTAAGATTGATGACTTGATTTAGTTTGGTTTTGAATAAATGGCTGGAAATGTGAGATTTGAATCCAATTCAGTTGGTACTGAGGAATTAGGTTTTACTGGGAGCTATCCAAATGGGCAGAGGGGGAATTATACCAGTGCGACTTTGGATAGGTCTGGCAGCTTCCGGGAAGGCAGTGAGAACCGTGTGCTTGGTTCTGGAGCTAGTGCGTTTCGGGGTAGTGCTTCATCTGAGGTGTCCTCACTTACTCATGATCTGTTGCTGGATCCTATTACAATGGGGGATCAAAAATATAGGCCAGGCGAGTTAAGGAGGGTTCTAGGAACATCACTTGGGAACACAACAGAAGATAATTCTTTTGGAGGTTCTCACTCAAAGCCTCCTCTTTCAGTGGCTACAGAGGAACTGAAGCGCTTCAAGTCAAGTGTGTTAGATGGTAGTTTGAAGGCCAGGTAATGTTGAATTCTTCTGCAATAACTGCTGGCTAGTGAAATTTTTCCAAGCTTAACTGTAACAGTGGCATATTTTATTAGACACAAGAATTTGCTTCTAACTTTCTGTTCAATTGAAGTCTAAACTTTTTTGGTCTATCATTATTTCTGTGTGTGGTGGCACAAATGTTGTTATGGTTCCTATAAATGTAATTGGTAATTACTTGTAATTATAACATTATTCTCCTGAAGATACAAATTCTTTTCTGTCAGGGTTCGGATAAAAAGGTTGAGTGAATCCTTATTAAAATTGAACAAGTACTCTGAAGCATTGAGTTTTAAAAAGCAACATCGAAATGAGATATTGATAAGTGAAAGATCAGGTGGGTCGAACTTTATGAAGATGGGAATTCAGATTCATCGAAATGCTTCTGATCTTGGAACTCAAGACCGTGCTAAGAATATAGTTTTGAATAAGCGGGTTCGCACTTCAGTAGCTGAATTACGGGTTTGTACATGAAAAGCTTATCAAATTTTGTCTTTTGTATTTGCCAGATGATACTAAATTGTTTTTGTTGCTCTATACATCCTTGAATGGTAATCTAGTGTTTTCAAGCTAAAAAATTTTGTTTAAAATTATTTTAGCAACAAAGGTTAGGATAAATTTATTTGTTTAAAATTATGTTGCAGTTTATTGTATGCCTTCACTTCTTTTTTTCATTTCACATTTTTTATGTTGTGAAACAAAGATTTTGTGTTGTTTTGTTCTTTTTTTTTTTTGGGATTAGTGACCGGAAAAACTAAAATTCTTCAAAAAAATTGCTATTATACTCAAACCTATCAAAATAGTCTATTTTATCCTAATCTTGAAAATTAGTTGCAATTAAACCTGTTATGTCAAAATTAAAATGAAGACAACCTATTATACATTTAATTTTTTTCCGGATACTTATCTGCAAGCTTTACTCTATCCTAATCCTACATTAATTGCAAGAATTGATGGGCATAATTTTGACCAAATGGGTACAACTGCAGTTAATTTTCAAAATTAAGTTAGAATAGTCTATTTTTGGAGGTGTAGATATAATTGCAATTTTTTTGAAAAGGCTTGGGTTTTCTTTAAGTATACAAGTATTTTTTTCGTCGTGGGAAAGTTGGTGGTTATGTTTGCAAATCACTAATCTGGCTCAATTTTGTTTTGGTCTTATCAAATTGCGATGGTAGCTAGTTGATTTTGTCCTGTCAGTGTTTATCTTGTCTGAGAACTCTGTTTTCTGGGCACATGTTGACTTGACATATTTATATTGGCTCAGGACCAAATAAAACTAATTCCTTGGGTTCCTAATCAAAACTATCAAAATGTTGCTATGTGGTAACCATGACACTTTTGTATTAGAAACATATTGTATAAAATGGGTGATTTCACTTTTCTGTAGACATACATATGCTTCCATATTGCTTCAACTATTATATTCCTTACACCTCAAATATTCATACTATATTGAATATATCATTTATACTGCAATTTTGTTGAGACATAGTGGCCTATTGCTTTGCCTGAAACAATAGAAACTAATTCCATTTTTTTCAACCTATCTGTAAAATTCAATTGATATGTTCAATTGTATCAAGACAGAGTGCGGGCATTACTTAAATATTTGTCCATTTCATGGAAACTGTTTAGTGAAGGTTTCACTTTTAATTTACTGACTGGGTTAGTTATGTTCGTTTCATCATTTTCTTTTCTGAAATATAAAGGCTGATGGTCGAAGCATTACCCTTCCAAGGCAGGCGTTAATCATGGGGAAAGACAGAGACACACTCAGGGATGGTGGTGAAGGTTCTAATCATCTACCAGAAGAAAAGGTTCGGAGAATGCCCGCAGGAGGGGAAGGGTGGGACAGAAAGATGAAAAGGAAGCGTTCTGTTGGCTCTGTTTTTGCCAGATCCACTGATAGTGACGGAGATGTTAAACGAATCATGCATCATAAGTTTAACAATGAACCGGGTTTGCAGTCATATGATGTCCAGAGCTTCAGGTATTTTCTTTATTGGTTACATGCCATTTTTTACTAGATTAGAACATATAGTAATTATGACTTGACAATGAATGCCAAGGTATACGACATTTTCAAATGATGATATATCCCTAATTCTTGGTAAATAGAATAAGGAATAAAGCTATTGTTTGAGAAGGAATAATGCTCCTTTGAGCCTGGTAGACGGGAAAAGAAAAACTATTATTCCCAAATATAGGGATTGGATGTGTGAATCATGTCCTGAAAGTGCTTTTTTATGTTCCAAGACTTCGAAAATTTTTAGGTCAAAGACTGACATGGGAGAGAGGGTTTAGAAGACTAGTTTGCTAGAGATCAGTTTTCTATTTTTTGGCGATTTCCTGTTGTATTTTTGTTGAGTGAAGTTGAAATTTGTATTGGGCTTAGGACCATGTCAGTCTTGTAATTGGTACAATTGTTTATTTATGTTTTGATGCAAGGTAATATCTGGAATCTGGATGTGGAATTTTTAGTTTCAATTGAGCAAGGACTTTCAGAGAATAAAATTTTGACTCAAAATATTAATCTCATACTGTTTTCTTTTGTTTTAGCCCACTAAAGCTTAAGATTACTTTTTAGGAGGTAAAAGAGATATAGGGGATGAGCTAGATGTGGGCAAGAGAAACATTAAATGGACTCCAAGATTGGAGCACTCTTTATAAGGTTATGCCTCCTTCTTTTCCTTTTGGAAAATAATTCCTTGTCGACCTTGCTAAGTTTCTTTCTAACTGCTGAATTGTTAAGAGTCAAAATAACATGTGAGAATTATTATTGAAATTGGGTGCACTTTCCGAATATACGGAATTTCATAATCCCCAGTTAAAAGATAGATGTCTTTTATTAATATGTATGATCATGATGGTCAAGTTTTGAAGGGATCCACTCCATTTGAAAGTAATGAAGGTTATAATCAGATTCACAGTTCTGGAAAGGGCACAAGCACACTAACATATATAACATGCCTTTCTACCCCCTCTATGCAATCAAGTTTCATGCTCTCTCTCTACACACACACAAGCACAAGCACACGCGCATACATTTTGATATCCATTTTGGGTGTATTTTGCAATTGATTAAGAACATATTTTATCTTCTTCTCTTGTTATTTCTTGTCATTATCGTTGAAAGGTTGAAATTTGGGTTAATAGTTCTGGAACCTAAAATGTTATGAAAACATAAAAATCTGAATCTATCGGTTTACGCATTTCAAATTTCAGTTTGTCATATCAACCCGACAATCTTGGTTTGGTTAGGCTTTTGACCTTCAACTCACTGAATTGACCTGAGCACACCCCCTAATAAAAAGTAAAATAGTGAAGAAGGGTTATCCTTAAAGCCCCTAAGGCATGTATCTAGGCACCCTGCCTAGTGTTATACGAACCCCACGTCTGGTAAGAATATGGGTGGTCTTGGAGATATAGAAGGAAGCTACTCTCACCCAATGGGTTAGCCTTTTATCCCGTGGCAACTGGTATCAAAGTCAACTCTCTTAATCATCCAATGGGGTTTCCCATAAGCGATATCAAGTCTGAGGTAGTCCCGTCGCCTCTATGGGTATGAAGCTGGTGCAACAAGGGTGTTGTACTAATGGGTGAGGGAGAATATTCATATCCCACATCAGATGGAAATAGAACTCCGTAAGGGAAGAAGCATGGTGATTTTATATGAAATTGATGCTTTAATGGTAATGTGATGATGAGCTTGCATCTTGCATTTCTAAAACTTGCTCTTCTTTGACTATATTCCTGCATGTAGTTGATTTTACTGTGGTTGCTCTGCTATCAAGAGACAAAAATTTAACTGCTGTTTACATAGTCTTTTATCGGCAGTAATTGATGCTTAATGTGCTGATGAATGATTATCTGTCTTGCAGCACAGGATCTTTTGGTGGTACTAGTGGCACTAATAAGTTAGACGGAAATTTGTCACCAGCCAGTTCAAATCTACGTTCCAGTTCCAAGAATGAACATGAAAAAGTTTCTTTGACAAGGGATTTTGCAGACAGCATAAATAAGGAGCGACTTATAACAAAAACAAATAATAAGTATGTAGTAATTATATTGAATTTTATTCTTATAGATCAGTCACTATTTTTTTAGGGCCCAACATATATAGGACATGTTATAGTAGTGTTACGATCCCCACCAGATTTTTTTGATATTTAATAATTTGCTGCAACTTTCTTTTTTCTGATGTTTAATGCATTGATGACCATGTTTATTAGGTTAAATATTCTTGAAGACAATCATATAGTTGGTGCAAGTCCTGTGATGAAGGGAAAAGCTTCCAGAGCACATCGAACTGGCTCTGTAATGGCTGCAACCTCATCTAATTTTTCTTGCACGTCTGGAACTCCTGATGGATGGGAACAGACTTCTACCATAGGTAAAGTCAACTCAATCAGTGGGCTTAATAATCGGAAGCGCACGATGACTGCTGGATCATCTTCACCTACAATGGCTCAATGGGTTGGTCAAAGACCACAGAAAATTTCTCGTACTAGAAGAGCAAATGTTGTGTCTCCTGTCTCAAATCATGATGAATTGCAATCAGAAGGTGGACATAATTCTGATTTTGCCGCTCGATTAATTTCTTCAGGGAGTAATGGGTCACCTCTGGCCAAGGATGTGGCTATAGGAAATCAGCTTGTTCGAGTGAAACATGAAAGTGTTTCATCTCCAGCCAGATTATCTGAAAGTGAAGAATCTGGTGCTGGTGGAAGTCATGAGGGTAGACCAAAGGAGAAGGGAACAAGTAGTGGTGGAGTTGAGGAAAGATCCCAAAACCAAAGTGCTGGTCCTTCTGCAGTGCTCATGAAGAAGAATAAGATACTTAATAAGGAAGACACCATTGATGGCTTGCGAAGACAAGGAAGGACTGGTAGAGGTTCATCATCTTCTAGAACTAGCATTTCACCAGTGAGAGAGAAGTTGGAGAATCTAGCATCAGTGAAACCAGTTAGAAGTGCAAAGCCTGTATCACATAAGATTGGAAGGTGGTGAATATTTCCTTCGACAAAAGGAGCAAGCTCTACTTTTTCATGCTTTGTTATAATTATGATAATCATCATTGTTATTATTTAATTATAGTTTAATGTGTTTCCTAGTTCAGTAAGTCAGGCCGTCCTCCTCTTAAAAAAATATCAGATCGCAAGACCTTTGCTCGTGGGCAAACAACCAGTGGTTCCCCAGTTCTCACAGGTATGAACTAAAGTAGCTTAATGCGGTAATTTTTTTTAGGGGTACTTTTCAGTGAATATATATATATATATAAATCCAAATCTTTGCCCCGGTTTTCAATTATAATGCTCTAGTTTATGTCAAATATACTTATATTGTAGCCCATAAAATATTAGTGCATTTATGCTATACATTGGATAGCATATGCCATACCTCCATACTATTCACAAAATGTATAGTTTATTCAGAAGAACTTCATATCAGCATATGAAGTTACAAATTAAGGAGCTTTCTTTCCTATCTTTATTTTTTAATTTTTAAAATGCTAATAAATTATTAATGATTTAACACTTCCAATGAATTCATGTTGAGACACTTAAATATGCCACTTTAGATGTGATGTGATTCTTCCTGAATAAAAACATATCGATTATCAGCAATTTAGGGGTCTTGGCCTATGCTTTCCTGATTACACTATGATTAGCATCAGTGGTGGAGCTAGAAATATTTTCTAGTGGGGTCATTTTATTTAATTTGATTTTTAATGGGGTCAATTAGATTAAAAACTCTAAAATTTTTCACTTGATGTCATTTTTTTTTACCAATTTAATCCTATTTTATAAATATTTTTTAAAAAATTAATTGACCCCACTTCATACAGTGTGGTGTCGGCCCTGATTAGCATGGATATTAGAGTTTACCACAAATTCAAACATTGATCATAATTGAAATTTCAGCCTAATGACTGTAAAAGCTTTTGAAAAAAAATGCAATTATACCCAACCTGACAAAAGGGGGAAAAAAAGAAAAAGACTATTTAACCCTAATTTGTAATTAGTTGCAATCATACCATTTGGTCAAAAGTGAGATGACAAATAGCCTATTGTACCTATCATTTTTTTCCGGCATTGCCAAACTCAACCAAATTACATTAATCTCTCCTCAATTTCAGAAAATGGCGAGTTTAGTTTTAACCAAATGGATACGATTGCAATTAATATTTGAATCCTGCATTGGAAGTATGACATTTCAATCTGGGGTTTATACGAACTTGAGCTCTCAACCTCAACAGCTAGCTTTTGAGGTATGGTTCTCCCAATGTCATAACAGAAAAATTGTGAATATAAATTAAATTGATAAATATTAACAGAATATCAAATTAAATTGATCTACTGAAATTGTTTTTGTCGATAAATAGTGAGGCTGCAACTATTAGGTGAAGCATAAAAAACTCTATATACTGAATGTGATTTGCTTTTCAGTAGATCATGTAAAATTAGTTCGTAAACTTTATTGTTATCTAGTGAAAAACTTCATTGCCATTCTACCAGTAATATCTAGTTTTGTTACACTCTTAAACTAGCAGGCTTTATGGTTAACAGTGCACCTGTTACTAATGAAATTTGATAGCAAAATCTAATAAATGTGAAACTGCTTGGTGCTGTATTTTGATAGTGGCACATGAAGGTTCATTATGCTTCAGAGAGATCACGTGAAAATAAATAGACTCTTAGATTGTCCAACCTTGAGTGGTTGCTCAGGAAAATGGAGGAGAACGAAAAAATTTTTTTATCTTATCTTAAATCGTCTGGATTCGGGAAGGACTGAACAACTTGATTAAAATACCTATAGTTTAGTACTAGTTTGATTGAACAGAACCTTAGTTTTGTTGCTCCAGTATAATGGAAAAACAGTATCTGGTTGATTTGTTGTTGCTTCCTACATCTCTTAGCTACCAAATTTGGGATTGGTTTTTGTTTCCTTGGTGAACGTTCCTAGAAATTTTTTCTGATACGTGTGTTACTTTTCACATTAAGATCTATCTATAAACAAATGTACCTACAATTTGTATCAAGCATGTAATCGTACTTGCTGAAATGAGAGGCAGGTGCAAAAGATACCTTATGTGTTTGATGTACCAGGTGAGTCCGATGATGATCAAGAGGAACTTTTGGCAGCTGCAAATTTCGCTTGCAATGCTAGCTGTAAGCACCTAAAATCAAATATTCTTTCCAAGTACTATGAACAGACTGCAGACTCATTAATGCATTGCTTTTGTAGATTTTGCCTGTTCCAGTTCATTTTGGAAGAAAATGGAACCATTTTTTGCTGCTGTCTGCTTGGAGGATATATCCTGCTTGAAGCACCAGGTTGCTACAATCTAATTCTGGATATACGGTTTAATCATTCTTTCAGCTGTGTAATTTTTTTTTTACCTAATTTTGTCAAAAATCCAAACCTTTGTGTGGAGGCAAAAAAAAAAAAGAACAGTCAATTTTTTTTTCTTCTCTCTCTCTCTCTCCGTGAAATTTATTGACTGATTAATAGCAGAATGCAATTTACCTTCTCAAAGTGCTGGAATAGTCCCATTAAGAAAGCAAGCGAATACTCCTTTCTGGAGTTGAAGTTGGGAAGAAAAAGTTAAAAAAAAAAAGTATCAGGAAGCACTGGAAAAGCTTGAGAAGAGAAAATGAAAGTTGAAGAAGAGGAAGAAATGGATGGAAATAATATAAAGTTTGGGTGGGATGAGCCTGTAGATGGGGATTTTAAATTGAGAAAAAGGGAGGGAGGGAGAGAGAGAGAGGGAGAGGGAGAGAGAGAGAGACTAAAAAAGTAAAATAATTGCAATAATAATATTGTATTTAATTGCACTAATAATATTGTATTTAATTGCACAAAGTTAGGTTTTTTTTGTAGATGGGGATTTTAAATTGAGAGAGAGAGAGAGAGAGAGACTAAAAAAGTAAAATAATTGCAATAATAATATTGTATTTAATTGCACAAAGTTAGGTTTTTTTCTTTCAATTTGAGTTGAATTGCTACAATTTATACTATTGTGAAATGTTGACTTGTCAATCATTAAAAATTAATTGTTTTTGCTAATATTAATAACTCGCACAAAGGTTTAAGGATTATTTAGACCATTAAGCAAAAACATTATAATTTATAGATACTTCCATCTTCTGTATCCTCATCTTTTTATTTGTGATCAGTTGAAATCTGCGGAGGAGCTTCAAAAAAGTTCATTTGCGATATCTTGGCATGGCAATAACACTTCGGTAATCTAAGTTTCCATAGAACTTCTGCAATCTCCATTTTTTTTCCTTTTCTTGATAAATAGATGGCTGAAGAATAGTAATCTATAATATAAAAAGTGGACAATAAACCCATTTCTTGATTGAATAGAAGCACAATAGTCATAAATATTTTTTGTCATCTTACTGCTCCAAATTTTCATTGTAGTCTGGCTAATATGAACACCGTTACGTCCTATTTGTTACAATTTATTTCTGTAGCTTAATTTAAGTGCACCAATTTAATATATGGTTTCAATTGGCCTTCCAAGATCAACACAGAAATTCTTACTGCAAAAGAAGTATTTTACTCTGCCTTTGAGTGTAGTATCTTTTAACTAGTATGTAATGCAACATGTTTCCTCGAGTGGAGTTTGTGTGAAGAAGGTGATTTTCTGGAAATGGCATATTATTTTTGGATTTTACTTTACAAAATTCTTGAGATGCAATGAGTGGCAACAGCTACTTCCAAACAGCATAAGGTAAAATGCAGTTGGTAGTTTACTTGGATGTAATAATGTTATAACTATGTCATAGGTGTTGATGAGGATCCACATTGTGTTGCACAGCTTCAAATTAATCCTTCTTTAAATTTATATCAGTTGCACTTTCTGCTTGAATTAATTCTGGATTGGTGGACAGGACACACAGAATAATTCATTATTAATCCTTTCTTTGGTTTTTGCTTGCTATGTGACACCACTGTTGTTTTTTTCTTTCTCAGGGTAATCTAAATCAAGAAGATTTTCACTCTCAACTTGTTTCTGAAGAAAGCGAAAAAAGCTTCCAGGACCACATTTGGCCAAAGAAACTGACAACTGTAAATTTGGCAGATCAAGGTCTCGACAATGGTGCATCATTTGGAAAATTGGAAAGAAGAAATCAAATGACTCCACTGTACCAAAGAGTATTGTCTGCACTGATTGTAGAAGATGAATCTGAAGAATTTGAAGATAATTGCGAAGGGATAAATATCCTTTCTCAAAATAATAGAGATAGGTCGCCTGGTGCTTGTTCTCTGCCTATTGACTTTGAGCCTAGGAACAAGGATATGATTGATTTTGATTATGACTCCATTTTGGGTTTTCAAACTCGGAAGCAATCTCTGGTTGATGTTTTTTCTTGCAATGGAAATGCTGCTATTAATAGCGCTCCTGGTTCTCAGAATCAATTGTACAATGATGATTTTTTTCAAGGAGGTCAGGAATTTGTCAACTCGAAGATTGGAATGTTCCCTGGGCATTCAGGAAATAATGATGAGAAGATTGTACAAGTGAATGCTTTTGGTGTATCTGCCTTGGATTGTAAATATGAGCAGACAAGTTTGGAGGAGAAACTCTTGGTGGAACTTCAGAGTATTGGCCTGTATCCAGATTCAGTGGTAACTTATATATTTCATTCATTTGTTCATATGCCTTGTTCTTTTTTCATCAGTACTATTGTATTTAAAAGGGTGATGAACTGGTGTCTGGAGTACATGAAAGTTCCACCCAATTTTTTTTTTTTTTTTAAGAAGCAAAATCTACAGTGTAATTCAATACATCTATAGGATCAATAGAAGAAATTGTGTTAGAATTTGGAGAATCAATAGCCAAGGTGTCTTGAGGAAAATTATCTACAGGATGTGTAGACTGTTCTACCTTAGTGCTTCTTACTTTTTCTCCATCCAAATAAACCACATCCAACAGGAGGGGCTTACTTAGGTTGCTATTTACTCATCACTTCTCAAAAAAACCTTGCCATTGTGGACATGACCATATTCTCCACGAAATGAAATAAATGAAGGTCACAAGTTGGTAAATTCTGAAAATACTTTATCATGCATGAGTAATTGTAGGAAAGGTTTTTGTTTGAAAAATATAATGCGATTTTAGTCATGAGTGCTTAATTTTTTTTTTCCCATGTACAGTAGTTATGGATTGGATATCTTCCCTCCCCCCCTCCCACAATTATTTTGTTTTTTTTTTATTTATAAATATACTTTACTAGCAACATTTTCATTTGTTTTATCTTTGGGCTTGAATCTTTTATGGTCGCATTGTTCTAGCCTGATCTAGCAGATGGGGAGGATGAAGCAATAAATCAAGATATCATTGAACTACAGAAGGGACTTCATCTGCAGGTTAAGTTTTTTTTAGTCTTGCACTTCTCAAGCAAATCCAACTCGTGAAAATATATTTCCTTGACAATTTCTTGATTCAAAAAGTTAACAGTTTTGCAAACTTTTGAATAAGTTGTTCTCTCTCTCTCTTTCTCTCTCTCGCTCGCTTGCTCGGATATACACGTTGTTTTAAGAATGTTCAGCATACTCAAATAACAAATATATAATTTCTCACTGTATAATTAATATTGTACTTCTGTAGATTGGTAAAAAGAAGACACACTTGGACAAAATGATTGAAGCAGTGGAGAAAGTCAAGGAAGTGGAAAAAGGGTAAGTTATTCAGTACTTTGAATATCTTCTGCTATTAGGACTCTGGTCTTTCCAGAATGAATCAGTTATTCCAATGGCTACTTTAAAATTTTATTCAATTGCAGTATCTTGTGTTTCATTTGCAGGGCCCTTGAGCAGGTTGCAATGAACATGCTGGTTGAGTTGGCATACAAAAAGTTGCTGGTACATTATTCATTTATCGATTTACTTGTTTTTATACCTGTTGTTTCTTTCTCATAAATTTGGAAGGCATATTATCTTGCATTTTCTTGATAGAAAATTATATAATGACTCTCTATTCAAAATGTGTTGCTTTAAATTTTCTGCTTGTGAAGTCGTAGTAGCTTTTAGATGCTTTTTCATTTTCCAATGTTGTGTTCTTCCAAGAATGCATTCTGAAGGCACAACTTAGTTGCTTAGATGCTTGTCAACAGTTATCTAGAAGTTTGTGGACTAAATGGAGGAGTCCTTTAGTGGGCATCTCTAGAAGCTGCGAAAAAGCAGGTTAACATATTGTCAATTTATTAACGTATCTCTTAATGCACCTTATCCTAATTACTACCCTCTTTTGTCATTGATTTCTTACTTCATAAGGGCACACATCATTGCATAAAGAATAAGGGGCCATTTGTTTTGGAGCAAACAATTGGGATCAAACCCAATAACAATTCAAGAATTCTCCAGTTGTGAACTGACCCCTGGTTGCACAAGGAACAATAAACTGGACATACCCTTTCAATTTGAGCTTGACAAATCAAGTGTACATTTGAAAATTGTATTAATAAAAGGGTCCATTGTCTTGGGAATTTGATTTTGAGTTAGAATAAACAATAGGAAGGAAATAATAAAGGAATGAAAAGGGAAACTTTGACTCGAGAATTAAAGGGTACTTTTGTCAAATAACAAAACCTTGATCTGACATAACATTAAATGATCTGGAAATAAAACCACCATTTTACAAAGTAAATTAGATGCTACTGCCGTCTCATTAATCCACCCTAAGTTCTTTTTGTACATTTCTAATGTTCCAACAAGTTAACCCAAAGCCAGAGTTAGCTTCAGATAATTGGATAAATTCCTTATCCATACTTTGCAAAAGGATGTTATGAGTACCATTTTTATTTAATTTTTGAAAATTTTGTCACCTTCATATGTTTGACATTTGGAGAATTGATGTTTCAAGTGGAAGACATTAAATTTATATTTTCTTTAGCATAGTTGGTAATCTGCTCATCCAAGGCATTGCTTAAATGAGGCACGGAATCTTGTGCTTCCAAACAGGAGCAGCAGGTGTGCTTTCAATATTGATGGAGGAGTCCCATGCTTCCTGTTGATTCCTTGTTGGAGATTTATTCATTTGTTTTAAGCTGATTGAATATTACCTTCTGCATAATTTTTTCCAACCATCCATTAAGATTCTGAAATTTACTATGATGCATATTGTCAATTTGAAATTGTCCTGATTAACATTGACAGGCTACTAGGGGAAGTTTTGCTTCAAAGTATGGTGTCCCTAAGGTTTCAAAACAAGTTGCCCTGGCTTTTATGAAGAGGGCTCTTGCTAGATGCAGAAAATTTGAAGATACAGGGAAAAGTTGCTTTAGTGACCCAGATGTCATTTATGCTGCACCTCTTCATAAAAACCAGACAGAACCAACTAGTTGCATTGGCTCAGCAGTAAAATCAGATGTGCACCACAGAATTCCTGACTCTCAAAACAGCCCTGGTTCCTCAGGTTTGCTTTCTATCTGTATAAATAATGATTTCAGGAAATGTAATTGTATTTTATGATGCTTTGCCCTTCTATTTGAGTGGGCATTCTTGAAAGTACTGTTTGGTCATGTGGACGAGTTGTTGGGGTAGGTGTTCATATAGAACTGGTGAAAGATATTTTTCTGCTTGCACAAAGTGTGGAAGCTTGTTACTCCCTTCTTGGGACATTGAATTTTTAACCAGCTTACCTACCTTTAAGCTTGCATGAAATCCTGTCCATTGTTTTGTTGCTAACAATTCCAAGTTATTTAATCTTTACCCCTTGTGCTTCCTCTAAAGATTGAGTTTGTATCTTGCATTTGCAGGCTTGTCCCCCTACGGAGCAGTACAGCACAATATCCAAAATGACAAATCTGGCAGAGCTGCAACTCATAATTACCCACATGACCGTGAATTTGCCAAAACTGGACCATTATTGAATAGAGGGAAGAAAAAGGAGCTGCTGCTTGATGATGTTGGTGGCAATGCTTCCTTCAGAGGCACCCCATCTCTTGGTAATTCACTGCTGGCTGGAACCAAGGGAAAGAGAAGTGAGAGAGAAAGGGACAAGGATGCACTAGCCAAAAATCCCGTTACTAAAGCGGGCCGCGCATCACAGCCTGGCGTGAAGGGTGATCGGAAAATGAAATCAAAGCCCAAGCAGAGAACTGCTCAGCTATCAACTTCAGGAGATGGAATTAGTAACAAGTATAAAGAAACAAGCAACAACAGAAAAAGAGAAGGGAGCCTGAATTCCTATGGTTATAACAATGTTCAAGATTTATCTAAAGAAAGCAGGGGAACAGAAGTTGCAGACTTGCAGGATTTATCTTTAGAGCTGGGCATAGGCAATGATATTGGGAGCCATCAAGATTTGAGTAATTTGTTTAACTTTGATGAAGATGGACTGCCGGAAAATGACTTAATGGGCCTTGATTTACCTATGGACGGCCTTGAAATCCCTATGGATGACCTTTCGGAGTTGAATATGCTTCTTTGAAGGAAGGGAGAAGAGTGTAAATTCCATGGATTTAGTATGTATGAGATTTATGTGCTGCTGCTTGGGACCGACCTGCTTATATAGAATTTATGCCCCCTGCAAATATGCACTTGTAATTATAGGTCATTCTTTTGCTGTACTTCTCTGTACAAGTTTTAGAGAGAGAAGTAAAGAAAATTTTGCTTCTGATGTTGACATCGCTGTTTGTAACATATTACATTTTACCTTTATAGAGCCTTTTTATTTTAATTTTAATTTTAAATATGTTAAGAATCTCTTAAATCTGTAATTCTGATGCGGGACCAACCTGTTTCTGATCCATTTCAATCTAAACCAGGGGAAATTTAACTGCAGTGTACCACGTTGGTGATAGACTTGTTCAATCAGCATTTTATTTTTCTTTTTAAGAAATTAATTCTTACACGTTTTCCATTTTAATAAAGATGAGAAAGATAATTGCGTTTAAGAGTTACTTATGTATACGGAAAAGAAAAAAAAAGTAAAATATTGATGTGACTGTATTTTATTACTTGTACAGTCAAATGTCTTGATGTGATTATATTTTATTAATTGAGCAGCCAAACATGAGTGAATGCCTCCAAAATGCATCTACACTTGTTACAAAGGAATTGACATTAGGTTGGTCCACCCTTTTTAAAATATTACGTCGCTATAGGAATACTTTTATTTTTAAACAATAAGAAACATATCTTTCTAATTCATATACAAGTGTATTTTTTCACTTAGATATGACTTTTCGTCAATAAAAATTACGCTATATTTTCTCTTTATTATCTCTATATATTTCTCACTATTTTGCTATTATTTTTATAATACTATTTGTAATTGTCTGTTTCTCAATTTGGATTCAGGTCAATGATACTTTGGGTTAAAAAATTTTGGTTTGATTTCATATTTTAATTGAAAGAATAATATTGTTTAATTAATTTTTATTTTATCGTATAAAATCTACAAATTCTAAAAAGGTCTAACTGATTTAATCGAAAGTAACTCTGATCTAAAAAATAAACCAAACCAAATTGGTTTGATTGATTCTATAAACAGTTCCAGTTAATTTGATTTTTTTTATTGAAAAATTGAGTTATTCGAACCCGATATCAATTCAATTCAATTTGAACCGAACTTACGGAATGGTCAATCGTTAAAAGTTCCTTTGTACTTCTAACTTATATTAACCTGAGTTGCGTCCTCATCATCAACATCAAGTAGTGATGATTCACCTTCACCTTCACCTTCACCTTCATTGATACACTCACTCACTCAGTGTCTCCCACTCTTATTGAATTTTCAAGTCTTATCCTAGCTTGAATCAACTCTTCATATTGACGATACACTACCGAAAAAACACCAAATAGCGACCGATAATATTCCAAAATTGGTCACTAAATTCCATTTGCGCCCATTTTGCGAGAAATCAGAATCGGACGCACAAAAACTGATGGCTAATGTATTAGCGACCTTTGTGCACATTCGTTTGCAAAACTGCGACGGACAGATTCGGTCCTTAATTAGATAAAATCAGTCGCACAATGGTCTTCGATTGGTCATCTCGGTCACAAATACTAAGCCGTCGCTAGTTATATTTTTAATACAGGTAAATGGTTGCTACATAGACGCAATAAGAGGTCACTAAAAATTTTTTTAAGCAGACGGATGCAGTTTCTCATTAGTCGCAAATCTGGGTTTCCCTTCTTTAGTTGCCGCAGAATATAAATTCCATGTATTCCCATCAATTGCCCTAGTTGCTAAATGTACTATTTGAATTAAAACAGACATGGAAACCATCAAGAAAAGGTTAGATCATCAGGGTAAGTAGAATGAAAGATAGAAATGGTAGGAAATAAAAAATAGAAAAATAACAAAAGTTGCTGATTTATTATGTTTTTAATACTTTTGCAGAGGAAAGGTAAATTGTATTATTCTCAACTGGTTACATCTCAAGTCTCACAGCTAAAGTAGTATCTTACAACCTGCAGATGTGAGTTAACTGATAACACCTTTTAGTTTTATTACCATAATCACAATGCACGGAACTTGCATTTTGGACCATCAACCATTTACCTATCCACTAGTGATTTTCCAGAACCAAGCTTTCTTATAGCAGGGCAGTAAGATTGTATTTCAAGTGGGAGCATGAGTAATAGCATATTATTTACTCTTTCTTTCGAGTAATAGCATGAGTTGTTCTACTGTTTTGTCAACAAAACTTACGTTTGGAAGATAAAGACCCTCATGGTACTCCTCTTCATCAAACTCCACTCTCCTTATTGTTCTCTTGTAACTTTCTGCAGCTGCTTTTGGGTGACCCCTAGCCACTGACACCTGCAATTCCATAGAATATAGAGCAGCCATAGCAATTTCACAGGAGTCGAATTATTTTTTACCAAAAAAAAGAAAGCGAAATATTGGAAAGCTAGGAAGCCTAATATTTGAATGATCTTTTAATGGAAATTGGGTTTGGAATTAATGAATAAAACTGCAACAACTAGATGCACATATCTAAAAAGGAACATTAATTTAGCAATTCAATTTTACACCTATTGTCAAGAAAGGCACGTCAATAGAAATATCATCCCGCAAGATTTTAAGGGCTTGAACTAAGGAATACAATGATAAAAGAAATATAGCCCAGAGGTAACTTACCCAATGTCTTTTTTGCAGCTCAAAAATCCAAAATCTCCACTCCGTTGTTTGCTTCCCTTTGATTTTAACAAATATATTTCTCCAGTTACTGTGATGAAACTCTACTCTGTCCAATCCCTCCACCAGTCCACTCCCTATAGCTTTGACATATGCTTCTTTGAGACACCAATACCTACAGAAAACTTGTAGATTGATACTTAATCATACTTGAATCCTGCTGGATTACTTCAACATTTATCATGTATTGAAACATGTTGAAGTTATTTTTAAATTTTAATTTAACAATTTAGTAACAGTGTTTAATGAGCCATCAATTTTATAACAGACTTGAAAAATGTAATAAGAAGGAAGACCTGATATAGTATGAAAAAGTATCAAGAAGTGTGATAAATGAGCATCACATGGAAGGTAAAATCACGAATAAAGAAGGAAGATTTATCCAATATGGACTATCTCCAGCTTCTCCACAATAGTCCATAAGTATAAGTTGATACATGTTATGTGTTAACCTCAATACATTATTTCAAAAACTAGGCAAGACTTTTGCAATTTCGAATTTCCACAGAAAATTACATGGAAGGAAAAACTTAAGAAATTTAACTTGTCAAGTGCTGAAACAATGAACTAAGCAGCAACCTTGAAGTTCATAGATGACATTTTAATGACATATGTATATAGAAAGTACCACCATACCTGTAAAATTCAACCAAAATTTCATCTGAGGTTCCAGAATTAATTATTTTGTCCCACTCCAAATGTGAAAAGTAAGAAGCAAAGTTCTGAATGAATTCTGAAATTGTCTCGTTTTGAGGCTTCACACAATAAACAATGTCCACCCCAACAATGCACACAGGTTCAGATGCTATTGCCACATAGTCACCATGATGAGATACATTGAAATTAAAATTGGGAAACTCTGAGTAAACTTTAGCACATTCCTGAAAAACATTAAAAATTTTGTAATCAATTTTAAACATTATTATAATCCAGAAAACAAATAAAATGGGAAAATGAAATATTCTACCAAGACAGAAAGTAAAAAGAGGAAAAAGAACAAAAAAACAAAAAGAGAGAAAAAATTGAGGGCAGGGTAAGGGGAAGAGAGGACAATACCAATTTCTCGAACACTATAAATAAATATTCAATTGTTTAACATTCTAATAGCTAATACAAGTCTAAAGCATAAAAATAATGACTGTTTAACTATGGCATCCGATTCAGTACATCTGGAAAAGCATCTCCATCCATGACTATTCGCATCTTCGAAAGACACACTTAAGAATCACAAGATTCACATAACTTGCAAAAGTTCCAGGAAATGAGAATCGCGTTGTATATTGCAGCCTAGGCTATTGAAGGTAGAGGAAAGGAGATGGAATCAAATATTTAACACAAAGAGTAGTTGTATTAGTAGCCAAGTTATGCCAATTTTAATGAGTTTTCACAATTCTCGATTAGTCCACTAGTGACCCAAATTGCATGTATTGACCGACAAGACTGAACTCCCAACAAATTGGCAAAAAAGACTTTCCCACCCAACATAAAATCTATATCCAATTTCAAACCACCCTTGGATTTGAATTTTGTCAAACACCCTCTTAAATCTCAGTAATCAAAACGAAAAAACACCAATATCAAATTAGGAAACAAGAATAATATATGCACTCTTTTAATCTTACTAGGTAAGGTTTCCCTTCCAATGTGCGGCTTATAACAACTTCATCATATGGAATCCCCAAGACTTCCTGTACCATAGCATACTGAAGCAACCGGCTCACAAGTGCCCGTTTCTTATCTTCCATCCTCACAAATCTGCCAATGTAAAGATGCACTAAGTCATACAATTTCCCATAGGCAACTTAGAATGTAATCACCATTATACTTTTAATTAGGACATTGTACCCAGATGAACTTATTGATAGTAGAACACAATTGTAGAACCCCATATATTTACATAATAATTAAACTTGCTAAGCATCTAGAATAGAAACTGGAATTTAATATCTTGCTCGAATTTTCCAATTAACCAGCAAGTATTAATTCAGAGCACTAATCTCAAATTAAAACCAAAGATACTGTCTAATTGATACCAAGTTCAATAACGATTCTAAGAATGCAGTACTTGATTTCTAAGAAAACGAAAAACACTAGGAAAAAGGAAAATGAAATGATTTAAGATGGGAAAAAGAACAAACCTGGTTATGGAGGACTGATCATGTTGAGGAAGAAGGGAAAGGGCAAAAGAGAAGTCATGGGGAGATGGGTTCCACTTTGATATGTCCACTATCCATCTTTGTACCCCTTTCTCCATTAATGACGTTATTATTTCAATAAGCTTCTATGACTTTCTACCGCAAAGCCTAGAGACGACTTTTAAGCTAAAGTATCAATTAGGTCCTTAAATTTTTCAATTGATTTAATTAAATTCAAAAAAGAAGTTTTTATTCCATACTTGCAGTTTATTGTACTATCTCCAATTCGAATTGTAGGGTTAACTTCACTGCAAGGGGTAATCACTTAACTGCTAAATTGTTAAAAAAACTTCAAACTTTAGAGATTGTTTTAATTTTCCTCTAAATTTAATTTTTTTTAACACCCTAAAATATTAATTTAATTAATTATAAACATAGAATATTAATTTAGATTTTTATTTTGCCATTTTTTAAGCATGAAATTTTAGTTAAGGTTTATTAAAATTATACTTAAATTATATCTCTAATAAAAGTAGATTTTATTCATTATGACATAATTTTTTTAAAAAATCATTACTTCTTGTTAATATTATATAAATAAATATTTTATTTTTAGGATAAATCATTATTCTTTATTTGAGTATCGCGTGCAATATAAAAATAATAATTTATTTATTAAATTAGATATAATTTAAAAATAGAGATTTATTTATTAAATTGGGTGTAATTTAAAATTAGAGATTTATTCATTTATTGGGTATAATTTAAAACTAAAGTGCTATTATAATTAAAATTGAAATCAGAATACTATGAAAAAAAATTAAATTTAGGATATAATTAAAATAATACGCAAAATTCACAATTTTTTAAGGAAGAATTATTGTTACTGCCCTCAAATACACTAATCAAGACCTTTGTTTTTGGTAAACTACGTTGCTCAGTTATAGTATCATCAGATATTTTAGTAATTTCACTGTGTCAGAGCATTATAATGCATTCGGAAGGGAGAGAAATTTTTTTTGTGGCTTAAATACCTTAATGGCTTACCTTTATTATCCTTTCCTCTCTCCATCTCTCTCTTCGATCCCTTCATCTTCCTCAATTTTCTCCAATTCGCCGTACACAAAGGAAGTCACTGATGGTGGCCAATAAATCTAACTTTCTTGCATGTTGAACGTTGAACTCAGCCCTCTTCTTGCTGTGCAACGCCCTCAATTGACCCCACCGCCATTTATTTCAAGAAGACAACTACAACACCAGCATTGGATTGGAGAGAACAAACGACACCAACGAAGATGCAGTGATGATGATAATTCTACATGCTTCAATTTTGCTTACACATCATGCTTATTGTAATTTTTCGTTTTATTTTAATTTTGATTCTCAATTTGCAAGATTCTAATTTATAGATAAAAGGATAAAGCTTTTTTTTCTTTTTAAATTTGATTATCTTTTTACTTTTGTTAGTTACTATTTGTGTTTATTTTGCATTCTAATACAATGCATTTTTTTTTTGAAATTTGATTATCTTTCTTTATTAACTTTTAGTTACTGTCCATTTGCGTAACACGTGGCCTATTTTTTAAATGAATTTTTTTTTTAGTAACTCCGATGCAAATGTAAATTACTCTTATTTAATTGCAATATCAAAAAAATATAAAGACTTTTTAAAAAATATTCTTCAATGTTAATGTCTATTTAGAATGTCAAGCTGATGTGTTAAAAAAATCAATAGACAATGTCTACTATACTTTCTGTAGGGTCTCTTAGACAATGATTAGTTGCATATTAAATTGTGAGTCAAGAAAAGAAAGAAAAAAGAGAATAAAAGAATATTCAAAACTAATACATTGGAGATAATTTTATAAAATTCATTGTCCATAAATAAACATTCAACTATATCATCATTCACACCTTCTATTTCACATGACACATCAACTACAATCCACGTTAGCATAGGAATTGCTCTTATAATACTGTCTCCTCCACTTCAGCTACAACTCCTTGGTTTCTCTTTCTTTTCTTCTCTTCCATTTTCTTTCACAAATATTAAACATTGCTTGTTTGTCTAATTTTCTACAACAACCAAATAAGTTAAGCCATTAACAGTATTTGTCGCTGTTTTTGTCTTGGTTTTGATAAAAGAGATAACCCAACCTATGCACGTAAAAGAAACCATCTTCTCTACTGCATAACTCAACACTTGCCAAGTTTGTATATTTCTACAATCCCAGTCACAAACGTGTCTTGAAGTTCAAGCTTGTATCGATAATGTCGCCAGGTGTGGAGGTAGACTTTAGAATTTGAGGAGGTTAACATAAATTTTTCAAAAATTCGGGAACCAAAATGAAGAAAAATTTTTTTTATACTAATATGGAGTTTTTGGCAGCCCGAACTCCCCTAGTCCTCCCCCCCTCCAGCTCTGAACGTCGCAGGTAGATTTTGAAAGTTTCTTTTACGAATTATATGTGTTTTATTGACATGTGGTTATGTTTCTTTAGTACTTATATTTTATTTTAAATAAATATATTATTTTTTCTTATCAAATTTAAAAATTTATATTTTTCTAAAAAAGAAATTAAACTAGAAATTTCATTGTGAGAAAACTATATATAAATACAAGATACAAATCAATATGTTTCTATATTTTTTATAGAAAGTCTAATAATAAATCACTTATATAAATAATAAAAAACACAATCTTAATTTGAAGTATCTGATCAAGTTGACAGCATAATATGTTATCACTTGCTCTACTTATTAACTATTCATGATTATTATTTAGTTTCATGACATTTCTGCAAATTCGATTTGAGTATAATATTTTATCTCTCGCTTTTGACTCTCATTTTGATGGTTGACAAACAGTAAAAACATTGAAAAATTGACAGAAGTCTATAGCAGTTTAATGGATGCAATATCGTGTACTTACAAGAATACGACGGTAAGTTAGTTAGTTTTGCAAAATACATAGATAAAATCATAATTTTTTTTTTATTTGGATATCCAATTAGCCAAAATAATATTGTCGTATAATAAAAATAACTATTTATTTAGTTTATCAAATCGGTAAACACTCTTGTGATTCACATCCTCTACACATCAGTGAAAAGATTAATCAAACCATACTAATTGATTTGATTTTTTATTAATTGAACTAATTGAATGTTAGACCTCTATCATCATTCATACAAAATAAATGCATAATGAATATGGATATTTTCACTAAATTAGCTTATATTTATACATCCCATTTATTTCCACTATGAAAGAATTTGGTAAAATTATTCTTATATGCTCTTATTGAGCATTTGAGCCATAATTTCTTCTCAATTTAATTTAAAAAATTTTTAAATTCTATCCATTTATAAGATAATTAAAAATGTTATTTTTTAATAAGAAAATATATTCCTTCTTTATTGATTTTTGGTCATCAAAGCACTTATAAATAAAAAATAAAATCGGATAAAATATCTATTAGATCATTAAAAATATTATATGCATGAAATCTTAATTTTTTTTCGTTTCTTTATTAAATAATTCATATCATGTTTAACAAAAAAAAAAAAATCATGCAATACAAGTCAAAGTTCGGTGGCTTACATATACTCAATGTTAGTATTTAGGCGGCCAAACAAAGTTAACAAGGAAAATATTTTCTTTTTTTTAATTCATCGGAGAGTAATATTAGGGGTGATTTTCCTTTTATTCACTAAATTGGTGAAAATAACTGTGACCGAAAGGATTAAAAATTAAAAATTTTCACTCCTAACATAAATAAAAAGATCAACCAAACCATCATCTGATTAATAAGAAAAATGTTTTTTCATTATTAATTAAATAGCACTGTGTTATCATTATTAATTAAATAAATCGTTAATTAACTTTGCCTTTACGTTTTGTTTGCCAATTTGCTTTCAGTGTACAAAACTTGTGGCGATCAAGTGGGTTTGTTGTCCTAACCCATGTTGTTATCCTCTATGCAATAACCACTATAATACCCACACACACGCACATATATACATAGCTCTACATCTTAATATGAAAGATCATAGAACTAGAAATTAATCTAGCAAATTAAAGAATCCTCCAATGAAGTATGTGAAGCTTCGTAAGTGCCGACTCCGGCAAGACGAGTTGTTTTCGGAGGCAGAAACTGGCCACTGGAGTCAGACCGGAAGAATATGTGACACAGGACATGAAAATATGAGTACAGATCAAGTGACAAAATTTGTGGAAGCTATGCAAAGGGTCATTATGGCAAAGGCCAGAAAGGAGCAAGCATATGATAGTGCTAGCAGAGATGGTGGTAAAAAGATTAAAGGAGTTTAATGGTGCAATCAATTTAATTTAAGAAATAAATAATTTTATTATATTGTATATATATTTTTGGATAACTAAATCCTTTGGATAACTAAATATTGAGCAGTGGATCTCACATTTTTACTTTGTTGGAAGTCTAAGCAAATAAAACTTCTCATTTGAATAACAAATGCTCTCTCTCATTATTTGTCATCATTTTATTGAAATTTGGACATCACATAATCATTTTTTCAGAGGTAAATTAGAAAGAAAATCTATAAAACGAGCATCTCTTTAACCCTAAAGAAATCTTAACTTTCTTTGTATCAATAGAATAGAAAGAGTATACAATATGTTTTTTGAAAAATAGTCTTTCCATTCATTAATTTGATAATTTTGAGGTGCATAAGTTATTTTCGAGATTATTGTGTAAAGTCAATGAATGTCAAATTGAAAGAAATAGTGAAAGTATTTTGTTATGACATTTAATGGAAACATGTATAATTCTGATTAGAATTTCAAATTTGTTATCATTTGATTCAACTGTTATTTTATTATATATATGCACTTTATCTATAATTTATATATATGTACTTTATCTATAATTTATATATTTGATTTAACTTTTCGATATGGCTCTTAATAAAATTTGAATATCCTAAAATAACTTTAGTAATAATCAATTAAAAAAATTATTTTTTATTAATTGATTGGATATAATTTATTAAAATTATAAATACATATAGATAATTAAGCATTTTAAATTTTACATTTTATCTTTTTAAAATTTATTTTTTAATAAATATATATGATTATGAGACATCTGAAAATTTTTATATTTATTTTTTAAATTTATTTTTTAAATATTTGATTATTTTTTGTTATAATTTAAAATATTTTATTTAAGAGAGATAAAAAGAAAAAAAGTATATTTTTTATAATATTATTTTTTCTTGTATTTGTATAATTTGATTGGATATATATATATTTTTTGAATGCAATACGAAAATTGCTTCTATTACTTATAAAAAGATAACAAATACAGGGGGATAGAGTTCCAAACTATAAGAGGAGCATGATTATAGGACACCTTAGCTAACATGTGTGCGCTTATATTCGCTTATCTCCTGCTCCACCTAATCACAATATTAGGCCTTGTTAACATATAATAATATTTTATTATATTATAACCCTAAACAGGAATCTAATCAGGACTCGAAATCCTAATCCAATTCGGACTATTTGGGCTCCAATATATATACTCAAATATTACCCTAAAATCGGGTTAATCACAATTATTCTCTACCAAAATTCTGAGAGTTTAACAATTGGTGCGGTGAGTGTGGAACACACCTTCAACCTTACCAACTCTAGCTCTAATCAACTTGCAGTTCTCCATTCATCATAGTCGCCAACCCCCCTGAAAACCCTAACATGGAAAACCTAACAGTAGAATAAGGTGAACTTGGCCACCCAATCACCCTAACTCTCCCACCTGTAACCGATCCCCAAGTAGCAGCCGCTTTGGCTCAAGCTTACTCCCAATTTACCACTGTCTTGAAGAGTTTTTGGAGAGCTCAACACTTGGAGGTGATCTCATCACGCCTCCCAAATCCACAGATTCACTCCCTCACGAAGGAAAGATTCACCCACCTTCGCTTAGACATCCAGCTCATTCTCTCTCTGATCAGTACCAGGAAGTTGAGTCAAAACCTACCCATACCCGTGGCCAAGAGGTAAGCCACACTTAACTTTTAGATGAGGTGAACCTCAGGGATGTAGTTAAGGAGATAGTGCGGGAGTGTAAGGAATCAAAGGAGAATGGAGATTATGGCCTCCGCCAGGATTCACCCTTATCTCCCACCATACTGGCGGTAGCCTTTCCATCCAAATTCAAACTTTCTACCTTTCAATCATATGATGGTTACACTAACCCCAGAAGTCACCTAACCACTTTTCGAACCATTATGTACCTACAGACTAGCTCGAAAAACTTGATGTGTAAGGTTTTTTCGATCACCCTCAAAGATGCTGCATAAGAATGGTACCAAACACTTAAGACTTGGTCTATCCATTCCTTTTCATAGCTAGCCGCAGCATTTCGGGCTAGGTTCATAACCTGTATCCCATTTAGAAAAATTTTATCTAACCTGGTAGATTTGAAAAGAGAAGAGGGAGAAACCTTATGCCAATATGTGGCTAGGTTTCAAAGGGTAGCCATGCAAGTGGAGAACTTGAACAATGAAGTAGTGGCCAGTGAAATGGCCAAGAATTGCAAATACAACAAGCTATTCGAAAGTCTGAATATTGACCCACCTTCAACTTTTGCCGAGCTTATGGCGAGAGCTCACAAATACACCAAACTGGACAAAGCTTATGAGATTCAGCAACAATGCAAGCCAACCAGAGAAGAAAGACATAAACCCAGGAGGCATTCACCCGTTGGAAGCAGGTGTTCACCTAGGAGGTCGCGTATCCAGCCTACCAGACCTAGCTACTCTGTCCGAACCCCATACTCTAGAGGTGACACGTTTTGGAAGGATACTGAATTCACTCTAATAAACAGACCACGATCGCAAATTTTTTCATGGATCAAAGAACAGGGTGATCGGATCTCATGCACTTATCCCAAAAAGATGAGGGATGATGCGACGGGCCGTAGGGATAAAAGCAAGTATTGTGAGTTCCATAGAGATACGGGACATGAAACTGATGATTGTTGCAGTTGAAAAAGAAAATTGAGCGCCTCATACAAAGGGGCAAACTGAAGCAGTATGTCAGGAAGAGCAAGCAAGAGGAAGGACAATCAAGTAAGCATGAGAAGGGGGTTCGAACCATAGGAACCATTCATACCATATTCGATGGTTCAGCAGGAGGTGACAATAACTCAGCAAGAAAAAGGAGAGCTAGAGTGATATACTCTATCTTACCACTATAAAAACCTAGCCCTAGACAGCCCATTTCATT
This sequence comes from Jatropha multifida, assembly GCA_948099535.1. Lineage (NCBI taxonomy): Eukaryota > Viridiplantae > Streptophyta > Magnoliopsida > Malpighiales > Euphorbiaceae > Jatropha > Jatropha multifida. The sequence continues at coordinate 14,699 of CANUEX010089488.1, read as the reverse complement.
CTCTAAAAGTGATGGTGAGCAAATTTGAATGCCACACAATGATGCATTGGTGATTGAGGGTATCTTAGAGAGCTTTTTGGTGAAAAGAATTCTAGTAGATGGTGGCAGTGCAGTCAACCTGATAACCACGGAAGTGTTCAAAGCTCTCAAACTAGACCCCTCAAAGCTAAAACCCATTCGTACCCCCCTTGTTGGTTTAGCAGGTAAGCTGGTCCAGGTGGTAGGAGTGGTAAACTTAGATGTGGAACTCAGTGAAAAGGAATCTTCAAGGAAGCTCAAACTAGAATTCATGGTAGTGGATCTCCAATTCCCATACAATGCCATATTGGGAAGACCTGCTTTGTACGAACTAGAAGCAGTAACAAGCATCAAGTACTTAACCATGAAGTTTTACTCTGATGATGGCGAAGTGATGGCTGTGAGAGGCGATCAGAAAGCAGCCAAAGAGGCATATGTTGTAGCTTTGAAGGGTCTCCCACTAACCCTGCCAATCATGTGGATGCCAAAAGAAGAATCAAAGGCTCAACCGGCGGAGCACCCTCCTTTGGATATCCCAAGGAACAAAGGAGATTCAAGCCCTAAGCCAGTAGGCCAACTAATCACGTGGGAGATAGAGGAGGGGAAAATCATAAAGCTCGGAGCTGAATTACTAGGCGACGTACAAGAGGGCATAAAAGTAGTCCTGAAGAATAATGCACACAGCTTCGCATGTTCTGCAGAGGATATAATAGGTATTGACTCGAATATCATCTCTCACAGGCTCAGCATAGACCCTAGCTTCAAACCCACTAAACAGAAGAAAAGAAACCATGGCTATGAAAGACAACAAGCCATAGCAGCAGAAGTGGATAAACTGTTGAAGGCGGGATTCATAAGAGAGGTAGATTACCTAGAATGGCTGGCAAATGTGGTTCTGGTGCCCAAACCTAATGAGAAGTAGAGACTGTGTGTTGACTTCACAGATCTAAACAAAGCATGCCCAAAAAACTCCTACACCTTGCCTAACATCGACCAACTGGTGGATTCAACATCTAGGTATGAAGTATACAGCTTTGTAGATGCGGCAGCAACTTACCACTAGATAAGGATGAATGAGTTGGATGCAGAGAAGACTAGTTTTATCACAAACTGAGGCAATTATTGTTACAAGGTTATGCCCTTTGGTTTGAAAAATGTGGGTGCAACATACCAAAGGCTGGTTAACAACATGTTAAAGAACAAATTAGGCGAACAGTGGAAGTGTATGTCGATGATATGATAGTGAAGAGCATCTGAGCTGCTAACCACCTACAAGAAGCCTTCGATATTTTGAATAAGTTCAGCATGAAACTCAACCCTGAGAAGTGCACTTTTGGGGTTAAAGTAAGAAAATTCTTAGGCTTCATGATATCTGAAAGGGCAATAGAGGCGAACCTTGAGAAAATCAAGGCAATTATAGAGATGAAACCACCCGCCAATATGCATGAAGTCTAATAATTAAATGGTCAAATAGTTACTTTGGGGAGATTTATCTCCTGTTTGGCTAAAGGTGCATGCCCTTTTATCAAACGTTGAAATAGTTGAGAGGGCTTAAATGGGACAGTCAATGCCAGCTCGCCTTCAACCAGATTAAAGAGTTTCTATCCTCCACTCCGCTCCTGAGTAGGCCCAAGAAAGACAAGCCTTTGTACTTATACCTGGCAGCAACTGAGAGTTCGGTGGCTTCTGTACTGCTCAAGGAAGAAGATGGCGAGCAGTATCCTGTTTATTATGTGAGCAAAGTCTTAAGAGGGGCCAAACTCTGATATCCATGTGTAGAAAAGCTGGCCTTCGCCATCCTCACAACAGCAAATCGCCTACGCCATTATTTTCAATCACATACCATTATTGTCCGAACATCCTATCCACTAAAAACGTCTTGCACTGAGCTGAGACTTTAGGAAGATTAGTGGAATGGTCTATCAGACTAGGTGAGTTTGACATCAGGTATGAATCCCGCACGGTGATGAAAGCACAAATACTGGCTGATTTTGTAGCTGAATTCTCAGGTGTAAGTCAAATGGAGAGTTCAAAATCTGTAACACTAAGCCTTGAAGGAAATATATGGAAGCTTCACACAGGTGGGGCTTTGGGAAACCTAGGCGCAGCAGTAGGAGTGGTCTTACAAGGACCAAAGAAAATAAAAGTGCAGCATGCAGTTCGCCTAGATTTTCCAACAACTAATAATGGGGCAGAATACAAAGGCTTGACAGCAGGACTAACACTAGCTTTGGAAGTATGACCTCCCATCCTCCACATCTTTTCAGATTCACAGCCAGTAGTAAGTCAGATCAGTGGTACCTTCACAACCAAAGAGCCAAATTTGGTCAAATATCACTCCCTAGCCACATCCCTTCTAAAGAAAATTGAAGAAGATGAAAATACATGGAAGCTATTACAAATAGAAAGGGCAAGCAACAAGGAGACGGACGCCATAACTAAGGCTGTATTAAGAGGAGAAGCTTTAGCAGAAGGGATCACAGAAGAGCAGTTGACCTCTCCAAGCTTTGAAAAACAAGAAGTTCTAGTCACCCAGAGTGATGATAACTGGATGTGCCCAATAATAGATTTTCTCCAAAAGGATGTTCGGCCAAAAGATAGGCGAGAGGCCATTAAGTTATGTCGAAAAGCAGCGAACTATATGCTAGACAAAGGAGAGCTCTATAGAAGATCAAAATCACATCCTTGGGCTAAGTGTGTAACCAGAGAGGACGATAATTACATTATAAGGGAGTTACATGAAGGAGTAGGGGGAGCTCATAAAGGCTCGGATGCTACAATCAAGAAGATTATGCTCACAGGGTACTACTGGCCTATGATGAAAAGAGATGTTCAGCAGTACATTCACCACTGCAAGACGTGCCAAAAATATGATAGAGTTCCTAGGCAACCCTCATCAGAGCTGCAATCAATAACTTCAGCTTGGCCTTTTGCACAGTGGGGCATCAATATCCTGGGACCCTTCCCTATAACAACTGCTCAAAGAAAATTTATGGTAGTTACGATTGATCACTTTTCTAAATGGGTAGAAGTAGAGGCCCTCAACACTATTACACCAGCTCAGATCATCAGCTTTTTTAGAAACAATATCATCTTCCGATATGGGGTTCCTTATAGGATAGTTACTGATAATGGGAAACAGTTCAATTCAGAAGCCTTCAAATCCTTTTTACCAGGAGTGGCACATTAGTTTGCACTTCACATCAATAGCCCACCTGCAAACTAACAGCCTAACTGAAGTCACCAACTGAACCATCCTACAAGGATTGAAGAAACGACTAGATGAAGAAAAGGCTAACTGGGCAGACAAACTTAATAGTGTGTTGTGGGCATACAGGACCACTCCTAGGCAAGCAATAGGACAAATGCCTTTTTCCTTGGTGTACAAAATAGAAGCAATGATACCAGTGGAGATTGGACTACCCAATAAAAGAACTAGAGAATACAACGAACTAGAGAACAGTGAAAGCCTAAAAATTAGTCTGGACCTAGCAGAAGAACTCAGAGAAAATGCAGCAGCCTGAACTAAAGCATATAAGCAAAGGATAAGGTGATACTTCAACAAAAAAGTCAGAACCAGACAATTCAATGAAGGGGATGCAGTTTGGAGGAAGGCAGAGATCACTAAGGGTTTGGCAGGAGTTAGAGAGCTCGAACAAAACTGGGAAGGCCCTTATAAAGTGGTAAAGCAAATAGGGGCATTCACTTACAAACTAAGGAAAATAGAAGGAGCTGAACTTCCCCGAATGTGGAATAGTGACAACCTTAAGCGAGCATACTAAATGCTCATTTGCTCTATACTATGTAACAAGTTCTTCTTTATTATACATAATAAAAATATGATAAGACCTCAGGTTTTTTCACTTGATGCACCGATCCTTAAAAATTATGAAAAGACATGATGCATCAAGTTTTTCCTGAAGGATCTTACTTAAAATCTTCTTCTTGTTCTCCATTTAATACTCAAATGCAGCTGTAGGTTCGCCAAAGGCCTAAGCGGCCCATAAACAGTCCATCCGCTCAGACATTCCTCTAAAGGCCTAAGCGGCCCATATATAATCCATCCGCTCGAACATTTCTCCAAAGGCCTAAGCGGCCTAGACAGTCCATCCGCTCGAACATTCCTCCAAAGGCCTAAGCGGCCTAGATAGTCCATCCGATCGGACATTCCTCCAAAGGCCTAAGTGGCCTAGACAGTCCATCCGCTCGGACATTCCTCCAAAGGCCTAAGTCGCCCATAGACAGTCCATCTGCTCGGACATTTCTCCAAAGGCCTAAGCGGCCCATAGACAGTCCCTCCGCTCAGACATTTCTCTAAAGCCCTGAGCGGCCCATAGACAGTCCATCTACTCGGACATATCCCCAGGGGCCTAAGCTGCCCATAAATAACCCATCTGTTCAAACATTTCTCCAGAGGCCTAAGTGGCCCTAGTTCTCCATCTAAGAGAACAGTTCACCAGAAGCCTTAGCAACCCAGTTTTGCTCTAAATGAGATAGTTCACCAACAAAAAGGTAAGAAAACCTTAAACCTTTTCCAATTTAAAAAGAACAATTCACTAATGACCCAAGGGGTCCGAATTGTGATTACTTAACAAAATATCGATAGATAAAGGCAAAGAACACTAGTTAAGCATCACAAACATGCTCGCCAAACATGTTCGCTACACCAGCACTAACTGGTTCTAACATGGCTAAGTAAGAAAACATATTCTCCAAACAAATGAGCTCGCTAAAACATGTTCGTATTTACCAAGCCCCAATTCTCCTCACGTACCTTCTCAAGGTCCGAATCACGAGAGGCCAGCTCGGCTTTGTGCTGCTCATCCTGGGCTTTCATAGATGTAGCTGCCTCCTTCAAAGTAGCCTCAATCTCATTATATTTCACCTTCAGGTCGACATCGATAGACTTTAACCTTTGCAACTGATCATACTTGAGACTGTTGGCATTAATAGCTTGAAAGAGACACTGGTTTATAAAATTAGTAGTCCCTCGATCATTATAGTGCTCGAAGAAGAGCCTATTGGCAGGAAAGAGGCAAACCCGAGCCAACTCTCGACTTGGACCATCATCCTTAACAGAACAATTTGATCCATACCTAGTGATGAAGTATGATCAAAGGTCTGCAGCTTTAGGCCTCTGGGATGGGAGAGGTCCTGAGGGGCGAGCAGAAGAAGAAGGAGTCGGTTGGCGAGCTGAAGCAGAAGGCACTTCTTCTCTTGTTCTTTTTTTGAAAGGTTCGGCTGAAGGAGCAAAAGCTGAAGGTTCAACCCTTGGCTCGGCAGGTGGCTCAGATGGACTTGGCTCCATAGTTGGCTCAGTAGGAGGAGGCCCCCCTGTAGGAATATTAGGAATATCAACAGGAGGAAGCCCCCCTGCAGGAATATCAGGTTCGCATGGCTTCGACAATTTTAGACATTTTTGAACCTTTTGCCTTCTTGGGAGCCATGCCTACACAAAACAAAGAAGAAAATTAAAATAAGTTAGTTAATATAATCTTAAGAAAAAACTATTAAAGAATGAGGTATACCATAGTCAAACGGATTTGGCCGAACGGGCTCGCTAGGAGAGCAAAGAGGATAGCTATCAGCTATCACCTTCCTTAAGTTAATGGATTCAAGCCCCCTAGCCTTTATGGAATTAACAACACCTTGATCATAGGTGGTAGGGGGAGGAAGTAGAGAACGCTGAGGAGTGGCGGACCAACTGTTTGGAATACCGAACCCACCATCGAACCTTACTAAGAAAAATTGACTTCCAATTCTTCAGAGAAGATATCTTTGACTCCTTAACAAAGATATTACAGTTCACCTTCGCCTGAAGATAGCAATGATCCTTCGAAGGGCAATAGGAAAGTTGATACAACTCCTAAAGGGCACTAGCACTTAATTCATTCCCATCTTCCTTGGCTAAAGCGATAATCGCACAGAGGAACCTCAAACCATTTGGATGAAGCTGGCTTATTGTTATCTTGTAGTCATTAAAAGAATATGTTAAAGGCTCAATTAGAGGTAGGCGAACTCCAGAATGCAAATCCTCCTCATATAGCATAATAAAATCATCATCTACAGGAGAATTGATTCACTTGTCTTCTGAAGGGCGAATTAACTTATACTCGAAAGGGAATTTTATATGTATAATAAATATCAAGCAACTCACCCTCATTAATGTTCGAAGGTATATCCACCACCCTAACATTCTCTTTCTTCCCTCTAACCTCCTCATGACCAGAATCCACATCCTCCTCCTGAGGCTCGCCCATTGAAGATCTATGAGGTTCGCCCTCAAAGTGTCTAGAAGACTCGCCCGCGGGAGACTCGCCCATGGGAAACCCAAAAGGTTCGCCCTCAGGGAGTCTAGAAGATTCGCCCCCAAGGAGCTCAGCTACTACTTGAACACCCTCACTACTAGACGAACTCATACTCGCAATCAAAGAAACAAAAGCAATCTAATACAGGAAAAGGAAAAGAAAAACTTACTGAAACTCACAACTCTTAGAGAGAGAGATGCTCTGAGGATATGAGATAGCGAAATTGACAAATGAAATGAAAATGATCTTTATATAGCCCAGGCGAAGCAAATGAAGAGATGCGCCATTTAATGAAGCAGCCTCTTGTAAGAAACCGAAAACTCGAGCTCCACAAAAAGCAATAATTAGCCTCAAATAAATCAATAATAATAATGATAATCAATAATATAAAAAAAAGGAAAAAGAAAATAAAATAAATAATAAAATATAGTTAATAAAAACATTCATTTGGACATAAATGACCAAATCACTAAGGAGAGACTACTGTTAACATATAATAATATTTTAATATATTATAACCCTAAACAGGAATCAAATCAGGACTCGGAATCCTAATCCAATTTGGATTATTCGGGCTCCAATATATATACTCAAATATTACCCTAAAATCGGATTAATCACAATTATTCTCTACCAAAATTCTGAGAGTTTAAAAGGCCTAAAAATTAAAAGTTATTTACAATCTCTAATAATAATGCCAAACTCAGAAAAATCACTTAAAGGAGAATTTAAAGCATGAATTAGATTTTGACAATCTATATAGATACAATCAGTTGTAGTGGTAGTATCAATAATCCAAACAAGATTAGCTCTCAATGCAAGGGCTCAACCTAGAGGGGGTTGTGATAGCTGTCCAACAAACCTGAGAGACCCTTTAAAAATAAACCTTCTGCACTCTCCATAACTACACCGAAACCAGCCAAGTGCAAACGTGGAAAGATAGCACCATCTACAAAGGTTTGCCATCCTTTGACACCTAGCACACCCCATGTCGGGTTGTTGCAAGATCCACTAGTAGTAGCAAGCCCATGAACTGCCTGCGCTGCCAAGGGAGTTGTTGCCCACCACTCCTGAAGCATACTATTAATGTGCACTGCAAGCTGGCAGGTCGAATAAGACACCCCTGCCAAATAAACTTATTTCGCGCCCTCCAAAGGGCCCAGGCAACAAAGACTAACTATTGGATAGCCTCCACATTGTTTAACGCTAGCACTTGTAGAAAAACATTAGTAAAAAAAAAGTATTTTGTACACTTACAACTCCACAACACCTCCAAACCTCTCTCGCCTGACAACAATTCATTAACACATGATCAACATCCTCAATTTGATCGCAAAAACAACACTCCCGCTCCACCCTCACACCTCTCATATAGAATTTACCCCTAGTAGGCAGAATCCCTCTAAAAACTCTCCACATATATTCTCTCATTTTAGGTGGCACATTCAATTCCCAAATCTTCTTCTAGTGAGCTCAATAGAGACGTTTCCCACCCCTTTTAGATCATTGGAGGGCTAAATAGTAACCAGACCTTACACTATACTCATCCTTTTTATCGTAATGCTATATCAACCTATCATCCTCCGCTCTTAGACCTAGGGGAATACTGAGGATGGCTCGAATATCCTGTGCACTAAAGAGCTCTACAATTTTATCATAGTCCCAACACCTCTTATCCGTCCGAGTCAAGTCTCTCACCCGCATGGTAGGGTCAATGAAATGTAAGCCATCCTCCACATAAAAAGAAGCATTCTTAGGAACCCAAAGATCTGTCCTTACCAAAATATGCTCTCTACTCCCAACTTGCCATCTAATTGCTTGTTTTAGCATATCCCTAGAAAATAATAAACTCTTCCAAGTAAAACTTGAATTACTTCCTAAAGAAGCAAAAAGGAAATTCCCTTGAGGAAAATATTTGGCTTTGAACATATGAAAAAAAAGAGTATTGGGTTCAGAAATTAACCTCTACCCCTGTTTACCTAGAATCAAAATGTTAAAACAATGAAGGTCTCTAAAGCCCATTCCTCCATCCCGTTTACTTTGACACATCCAGTTCCAATAAAACCAATGGACTCCTTTGCTAACCCCTTATGGGAATTTCACCAAAAAGAATTCATAATTTTTTGTAGCTCATCATAGATAGTCTTTGGCAACAGAAACACACTCATACAATAAGACAATAATGCTTGGGCCACAGATTTAAGTAGGATCTCTCTCCCTGCCCGAGATAAAAATTTGGTATTCCAATTATGAATTCTATTCCAAAGCCTATCTTTCAAAAAATTAAAAATGCTCTTCTTATTTCTCCCTAGCAAAGATGGTAGACCCAAATAACTTCCCCCACCTAATGCATTAGACACTCACAACAAATTAGACACTGAAGCTTTAACAAGAGTAGAGACATTAGGACTAAACAGAATACCAGACTTTTGATAATTAACAGCTTGCCCAGACGCCCCTTCATACACACTTAGAATATTTTTTACTCTCATCCCTTCTCTCTCAGAAGCATTAAAAAATAAAAAAGAGTCATCCACAAATGATAAATATGAGACTCGCGGACATCTAATCCTGACCAAATAATCAATAAATAGATCCATCTCTTCCTCTAAGCTTCATGAAATAATAAAGACAACCCCTTTGAACAAATAATCAATAAATAGGGAGAGATCGGATCTCCTTGCCAAAGTCCCCGACCAGGGATAACAGGCCCAACAGACTCCCCATTACATAAAATCGAATATCGAACCTTCGAAACACAAGTCATCATCCACTCAATCCATTTATTATTAAAACCCAAACGACTCATCTTATCCCGTAGAAAATTCCAATTTACCTTGTCATAAGCCTTAGTAATATCAATCTTTAGAGCAACCATACCCGTCACTCCTCTTTTCTTTCATTTTAAATTATAAAGAATTTCAAAGGCTGTAAGAGCATTATCCTGGATTAGTCTCCTTGGAACAAAGGCAGATTGACTATATGAATAACATGGGGTAACACAAGCTTAAGTCTATTGGCTAGAACCTTGGAAATAATTTTATATAAGACATTATAAAGAGCTATAGGCCTATAATCTTGTAAAGACTCATGACTTTTTTTTTTGGGAATCAACAAAACCAATGTATCAAAGAGAGAATTTGGAAAAATACCTTTATCAAACCATTGTTGGCAATTGTCTACAATGTTCTTGCCCACCACACTCCAAAATTTCTCGAAGAAAGCTGGATTTAAATCATCAGGCCCTGGTGATTTGTTAGGGTGCATCTGAAGCAAGGTACCTTTGAACTCATCATCTCAAAAAGGGGCAATCAACGCTTCATTATCCTTATGAAAAACTCGTCAATGCATTAATCTCATAATTTGGCCAGTAGCCCCCTCATCCGCAGTATACAATGTTTGGTAGTAGTCTAAAATAATTACATGCATGTTCACTATGTCAGTTTGCCAAATACCCTCTAGGTCATGTAACCCCTCAATCCTATTAGCCTTACGTCTTCCTTTAACATAGTCATGAAAAAATTTAGAGTTTCTGTCCCCGTAATTCAGCCAATAAACCTTGGCTTGTTGCCTTTGTTGTAAGTCCTCTTGCTCTAAAATAAACTTTCACATAGAATAGACACAATTAAACCTTTTAAAATTTTTAAATTTTTAAATTTTTACATTTTATAATTTATTTTTAAATAAAATGAACATATCTGTTTATGAGATTGCTAACAGTTGAAATTATAATTTCAAAATATATAGAATATTTTATTATTATATTCATATATCTATATATATTGAAACGTATTTACTAGGTCATATTATAAAATTTTAGAGAAATGACGATATAAATTGAACTGAAGTGTGTGTATATACACATTACTGTTTTATTAATTAACCGTTATTTCCTCATTAATCTCATATGAAATTTTATTTTGAGATTATAAAAATCTAAATAATATAAGACGAAAATAACAAGTTAAAAAAAATGATATAAAAAAATTGAACAAGTACAAATAAAGAGTATAGTCAACATACAATGCACGTCATAAAGAAACTAATTTATCTATCTATACTCTATGTAAAAGTGGAAATAGAGAGGTAAGGAGAATAATGAGATTACCTGTAATAACTTTAATGAAAATCTAGAAATCCTAAAATATTCTTAGTTATTGGATAATTGATAATAGTTTGAGTTTATTAAATAATTTGAGTTTTTAATAATTGATAAATTATAGTTTTTCAATACTTCTTTATTAATTGATTAAAAAAAGTATATTATTATATTATTATTATTTCTTTTGAAAGGTAGCATTACTATTTTAATATATTCTAATTGAACTTTTAATCGTTCATTATTTATGATATTAATTTTTTAAAAAAACAGATTATTATTTTAGTTTTAAATAAACTTTACAATGCAATATATATAAATAAGATATTGTTTCACACATTATATATATCACTTTTAAAATTTTGATTTTTTTTCTTATTTATATCTATTTAGCTATATCTAAATTTTTTTATGAATTCAAATAAATATTCAATAACGTAATATTATACTATTTAGTTTTTTTTTTAAAAAAATCAATGCTAATTAAAGTTTAACCTTATCATTTTTGAAAAAAATTAAAGCCTAAAAACCCGTTTGAAACAAATAAATTTCACAAAATTTTGTGTTTGAAATGAAAAAAATATGGATTTAAATTCTATAAATTGAATTCCATGGAATTGGATTAAATTAGTTCAAATCCTATTAAAATTATTGAAATTTGCAAATGAATTCCACATGTCAACCCACTAATATTTATATTGCCTAAATTACTCCCTTACCTCAAATATTATTGACTAGACTGTTCCCATTTATTTTTTAATATTTTTTTAAAGAGTATAAAGTTACTATTATATATGACTATGATTATATATTGAATGCAAATAAATTTTTAATTTTGAATATATTTGAATCTATTAATAAAAATAAAATTTTAGCATTTCAAAGGATTCAAAATTTGAAAATTTAAAATTTAATTAATTAATTATGATGGAATATGAGTGATTTATTTATATTAGTATTTTTGTTAAATTATTATGTCAAGGTTATTTTAGAAAATAAAGACAAATGAATATTCATTTAAGAATTATTCCAAATATAATTTTATAGAATTCAATTAAATTTCTTATTTTAAATTGTAGCATACTAAACATTACAAATTCATTTGAAAATGAATTTCACTTAGAATTCATTTACAAATGAAATGAATTCTACAATCATGATATATTTGTTTCAAACGGTACCTAATCTTATAATTAACAATAATATTTTCGTTTTATCTTTCATAATTATTTTATTAAATATACTTGACTTCTAATGTTGTCCTATCATATTTAAATTAGTTTAAGAAAAACATGATTCGTTTATAATATGTACATTACTGTTACACTTGTAGAATTTTGGGAGAGGTTAATTGTCCTTCACTCGTCTTTGGAGTGAATTTTGGAGACATATATTAGAATCCGAACAGTCCATTTTAGACAAGGATTTGGAACCCTGATTCCTATTTAGAAATATATATTAGGGTTTTATTTAAGAGTTTATTATTATATGTTAACAGTAATCCCCCATCAGTTATTTGGTCATTTATGTCCAAATGGTATGTTTATAGGTTTTAGTTGTATTATTATCATGACTATTATTATTATATATATATTTTACTATTTTATTTATTTTTTAAAAGGATTTGAAACGATGTTTTGAAGGGTTATTATTGCTTCGTTGTGGAGCTTAATGAGTTAGACTTTTTGAGGAGTCGCCTCATTAAATGAGACGACTCTTCATATGCCTCGCCTAACTTATATGAAGGCCATTTTCACTTTCATTTGTTACTCTTACCATTTCTTGCATTCCATAGCTTCTCTCTCTAGAACATTTATCTCTCTTTAGAAATCGCCAATCTTAGTAAGTTTTCTTTTGCCTTTCTCGTTCTTTTTTGCTCGATGGGGCTTATGGGTTCCTCTAGCAGTGAGGGTGTCCAAACAATATCTGGGTAGTTGAGCGGTGAGGCCTCTGAGTGGCTTGTCGAGTTAAGATGAGGAAAGAAAATGTTCAAGTGGCTGACATCCCCTTTGATATAGACAAGAGCGAACTTCTAGACATATACTATTCCTATAATATTCCATTCGAATATCAGCTAGTTTGTCCTTCTAAAGATATGCGGGTCAACTCTCCTCTAGATAAGGACTCTAGCATGCTATATGAGGAGAGTTTCTGCTTTGGCATTCGACTCCCCCTTTCCGCACCCTTAAAATCACTTTTCAATGACTATTAGAAACCATAAACCAACTCCATCTGAACTGCTTGAGGTTCCTTTATGGCGTGATTGCACTGGCTAAGCAAGATGGAAATAATTTAAATGCCAGCGTGATTCGGGAGCTGTATCATTTTTCCTTTCGCCCGATCGAAGATCATTGCTTTCTTCAGGTGAAGCTGAATTGTAATATTTTTTCCAAAAAGTTGAAGATTTCCTCCCTGAAGAATTGGAAGTCTAGGTTTTTCATAGTGAGGTTTCCTAGAGGGTTCGAGATTTCAAACAATTGGTTAGTCGACCCTCAGCATTTTCTGCCTCCCTCGCCTACTACTTATGACCAAGGGGTCGTCGATTTTATAAAGGCTAGGGGGCTCAGGTGTGTGGACTTAAGGAAAGTAATAGCCGAAGGCTATCCCATCTGCTCTCCCAATGGTTCTGTTAGACTGAACCCTTCTGACCAGGGTATTTTCTGTTCCTTAGGTGTTCTTAACTAGGATTAAAAACTAACATTTTTTTTAATTATTTCTTTTGGTATGTGCAGATATGGCTCCTAAGAAGGGAAGGGGTTCAAAGATGTCAAAGATTGTCAATGCTATGAAGCGACAAGTGTCAGCTGATGCCCCTAGGGAGGTACCTCCTTTAGAATCTGTAACACCCCATATCCGGTCCTGTAGGACTAGACAGTTAATGTCACATTTTGTGCCAATGACACAAACTGATTTACTTAATAACTCAATATGACAATTAAATAAGAAAATAATTTATTTTAAGATGAGGGTAAATTTTTTTTTTTTATCATATTAGAATGTCAGCGGAAGATTTAATAATTTTAGAGAAGACTTTTAAAATAACTTAATAACTTTATAATCCAAATAAATAAATTTTTGACAAAATCAAATAAAAAGAATAAATCCCTTTAGAATAAAATTTCTTCTCATATAACTATAAAACAGTATTTGCAAAAGAATGTTTGAATTAATCATTAGTTCCTCAACGGAACCTCTAATAATAAGATTTAATTAATCAATTTGAATTATAAAAATAGTCTCTTAATTAAAAACAACCCAAATAAGTTTAGCATTTAATTTAAATTCTCAACCCACTACTTACATCCTCCATAATTAATATTTATACTACATACCAAATTCTTAATATATACTTAACTGTTTGAAGAACATCCTCCTCCTCTGATGTTGGAATATTGGATCACCTCAATCTATAATATCTTCAACCTGCGCGTGAGAGAAACTCATCGCGCTAAGTATAAGACTCAATGGTGCTATTTATAATTTAATCAAATAATAATTTTAGAAACATAAGTCTTGATTTCCTTTATTATAAATATTTATATAAAAAACATTAATAATCATTTTTATCATTACATTAAATATTTATCTTTAACTTTTTTTTCCTAAATATTTCAGAACCAATATTTAAATTTATATATTATAAATTCGCTACTTACCAATATCACATATTCTTTCAAATTAAGAACATATAATAAATCAAAATCATAAAATTTTAATTATTATCTTAATTTTCTTAAAAATCAATTCTTTCATATGGGGCTTAGATACACTTAGGAGAAAATGAAGCAGATAAGATTTCAGAAACAGAATTAGAGAAGCATTATATACCAATAGAATCAGAGGGGCAATTCAGAGCCCAACTTATGATCATAGCTTATATCATATCAGAAGCATCTAGAGCCCAAATTGATACATAATGGCATTTATTTGCCAATAAAAATCATAGAGGCATCTAGAGCCTAACAGAAACAGATAAGCGCATCCGCTCAAACAGAAGGTATCTAGAGCCTAACATATGATCATAGCTTATATTATATCAGAATGGCAACGAAGTCGAGCATGCTCATCTTACAGAATAAATCAGATCATACAACAGAATCACACTAAGTATAATAAAGCCCAAAAACTTATCTTTTTTGCTTATTCAGAATATTTCACAAATAACTTGCTTTTTCCTTATTTTGCTTACAGATATCATAAAATATAAATCATATATGATTTGATACTGATATCCGTATTCAATCAATATTCAAATATTTAAATAAAACCACATT
>CANUEX010089407.1:0-16339 GCA_948099535.1 Jatropha multifida | reverse complement strand
GCAGTTATGTTAAGATTTATGATTGTAATAGTAATAATGTTAAGTGTATGTAAGACTTTATGGGAATGATTGAGTTGAATAAAATAAGGCCCTATGATAGTTTGAGTCATTAAAAATATAATGGGCCAACTTGTAGAATATTTTCATGTAGTTATGGTGTTGAAATCAGAGATCAGGCTTACTACGGGCCTCGGGGGCCTTAAGCTTACCCAGGTCCTAGTGCCGGTCCGGCCCATGGAAACGGGTCGTGACATTAATATTTGAATTTCAAGTACATTGTTTAGCAATATGTCAAGACTATCCAACTATTTGGAAAGTCAAAGTGGTTTGACCTTATCTTTGAGTGCATGATTTATCAATATAATTAATACCCTTCATCATTAATGTTTTGATTTAGTAATTAGGCATGGAGTGTATCTGATTTACTAAATTATATTAGTTCTCTTAATCTTAACCATTAATTAGTTGAATAAAATTTCAAATCTAATTTGCTAATTTCATTCTAACTTGTGCAAGGATTTCTTAATCAATACTAGTAGTTAACAATTAGAATATTTTCCTTAATTTACCTAAGGTGATGAATTCTTTTTTAATTACACAAGTATCTCCATACAGTTTCTACTATATCCAATTAATCATTGCTTATTATTCATGTAATGAATAATGTGATCACGAAGAATCAAAACATAATCATCCCTATATAAGATAACATAGTAATCTCAAATCAAAGGATCACTTATATAATCATCATTTGAGTATTTCATAGACACAGGTAACTCTCCATATGGAATTCTCATGCAGGTCAATTCAGTGGACTTGTTTAAATAAAAAACACCTACATATTAGTTCTAGATATCACTTATATCTCAACTTATGAGAACAACTGCTTGCCTAAGGAAAGAACATAATATGTACCAATCTCAACAACTCTAATCATTGTCCAATAATGAGGAGAAGATCAATCAAGAATGTTTAGAGACATTGCTTTAATGCAATTATAAAACTCATAATTATAACCACATTATAATTTATTTTGCAAAATAATATTGTCTCATAGACTTTATCTTTTACCAAAATTCAATCAATATAATATAAAGATAAATAAATTCATTTTATTAATAATAAAATATTTATTATATGAAATATTATATCCAAAATATAACCAATCAAATTGGCTATATGGTATATAACTAACACTTGTAACTCATCTTTTAGTGCCTTGGCACATTGAAGATAGGTGGAGATAGATAGGTCATATTTTTCGAGCTCTTGAAATTCAATGTGAATTTGGAGTTGGCGATTTTGAGAAATGGATCCCAAAGCCTATGCTAAGGTTTGCCAAATTGAATTAGAGGAATCTAATCCAATAATATATGGAAAATTTTCTTCGATAAGAGAGTAGAGAATCCATAAATGGAGTAATTAATCCTTTTTGAACCAAAATGCCTACTCTAGGTTAGGAATGTCTATGGGTGGGTCAGAAGAGGACTTGATAATTTTTGGAAGTAAGGGAGATCCATCAATGAGATTATTTAGGTTGTGATAATTCAAAAGAGGAAGGAACTATGTTTTTCATGCTAGACAGTTGTTGGGTTTAAGTTTCACAGAAAATGAGTGATGAGCACTAGATGGGTAAGATCGATTATTTCTGTCATATTGAACGGTCTAATACCATGTACAAGAAATAGAACGAGAGTGAAGAATATTTGTATTACTTGAATTGTAATGCCACTTGAAGGTGGTATTGATAGAGTTACAAGACTTATGATCTAAACTAAATGATGAGAATATCTCAACCTTATATAGTATCCTAATAAAAAATATATCAAAAGACTAAGTCTGTAATCTAAACTAAATGAAGATAATATCTCAACCATAATATATATATAGTATCAAAAATATCTCAAAACATTTGAATTACAAATAAGGAATCCTAACTGCTTGCATGGCGAAAACTGTTGCTTGGAGCTGATTCTCCACAACTTGCAGAAATGTCTTCAAAAGATTGTGTTTAAGTCTCATTCTCAGCTTCTTGTTCAGACTATGATAAGTTGTATTTTAATTTAGTTATTTTAGATTGCAAATATTTTCTTAATGAACTTGTGAATAATTCTATCTGCTTTGTGAGAGGTTAGCGAATGACATTGCTTATTTGTTAGCAACTGACGCCTATTTTGTGCCGAGTGGGGTCTCGTCCCTCCATTTTTTTTTTATTCTTGATGCTTCGTTTGTAGATTTGCACTAATGAATTTCCCACCATTAAAAAAAAATTACTAAATGATAAAATAGATATTATTATACAAATAAATCAATAATATATATTCAAAAATTATTTCTAAGTTTGTTTATTATATTTTATTTCTTTTAATTATAATAGTCATGATTGAATAATGCTTTTAAGTTATTTTTTTGAAATTGAAATACGAATTTTATTACTGTTGACAAGTGAACACATTTTCTATTTTTTATTTTCTAAAAAAATTATATTTTTTTAGAAAATATAGAACTGTTTTTTTACAAGTAAACACTAAATGGATGCAAGAAATATTAAGTTTTTTCCTTTCTTTTACAAGTAACAATATTAACCCCTAGAAATTTATAAATAAATAAAAAATCCAATTTAACCCTTGGAATTGAGTGGACCTAAGACACATCAAAACTGCTTGTGCTTAGTACTTGACCGTGAAGGAAAACATGTCAACTGTACCTGTCTGTGAACAACAAAACTCCCTGCCTTGGGCCAAGATTAGATCTCCTCGTATGCATTTTCATCTTGAAGAGGCAATAGTGAGTTCCTTGAATAATAGCTCGTATTTACTGTTCCATCTGCCATCATAGACCGAACTATCTGCAAATGCAAATAAGAAAATTCTTTACCATAAATCTTCCCAAAAACAGAATTCAAGTTGTTCGTGAAGAGAATTCGATCTATTTTTCAGCTTTCAGATTATTAAAAACAGAACATGCACAAATTAAATATTCAATTGCTTCAATTGAAGACGGCATGATTACCAACCTTTTCTATTTCTTCATGAAGATGGGGATTGTCTCTCAAGTACTGTAATGCTCTGTCTCTTCCTTGTCCCAATCTTCTCAGAACACAAATGAAGAAACACAATATTTAAAATTCCACGGCAGCAAAGTACTGTTAGATGTACTACTTCCCAGAAAAAAATATAAGGTATTTTAACCAAAACACTAAACTAGAAGAAAATCTGAAAGCAAGCAACATATACTTCATGAGAGACAACGGGTTGTTCTCCATTATTCTAAAGCATTACGTATAGTTCTAGGGTCTAAGTAATTAGCTATGATCAGAACTTCAAGGCAATGCATCGATCTAGTAAGGGTAACAAAACATAAACATTTATCTTTTCCATTTCCTCAGTTTTTAAGTCCATCAAGTTGATCACTTAATTTAGCTATCCAGGAATGCACTCAAACCTAGCTAGCTTCAATTTATTATAGATCATAAATCACCCACTTACCTATCTAAAAACTCCTAAGAAGTCATGTTGTACCACTCCGACATCAAATTGATATAATCAAACTTTTGATCAACAAACATGAAGAAGAAGATACCAATTCTTAAGGAGAATAGTTGAAAAATAGATCTAGAAGTATACAATTTGCAAATACAAGGGAACTTTATCTATTGTCAAACTGCATTTCTAACCAAGAACCAGAGATGACTTCATAAAACCAGATGTAAAATCATAAGATTTTACAAGCTATATAAATTACTCTCTAAAAATTAATATAATTGTGTAAAATTTATGTATAAGCTTTCGTAAGACAATAACGAGACAAGTTGTTTATTTTTTAACATAATAATCCCTTCACTGCGACATTTTTGTGACCATAATTTAAATGACATCATAATTGGATAAGTTAGAGTTGCTTAAACTTCATAACTCAAAGCTTAATTTCAAAATTGAAAGTCCATAAATTATAAAGGAGCCATAATGCATTGAAAATGAACATATCACACATTTATATCTATATGAAAACACAAATAACAATTACTAATATTATTCAATTATAAGATTGATTTAATATATAAAACTTAAAACATACTATGATATAAAAGAAAATAAACAGTAATAAGTTTCATATACAAGAAAATAAGAATATTTTGAAATACAAACATATAAATATATTAAATCAAAAACTCATAAAACTTTATCCTCTATAAACTTGTAAAATCTTATTGACATCAGTAGCAAAAACAATATTTTCAATTGATTTTACTTGATTCTGAGGCTGCATATGTTCTGAACCATTACATGTTTATAACTCATAAAATCATGAGGCTAAAAGTCACATTGTTAACAAAGAGACCATTAATTTTAGAGGTCGACAAAGCTATACTGCATAATGCAAATAACCATAACCAATGACTGAAATATACTGACAAAATAACTGCATAGTGAAAAAGAAAAATATAAATGATAGTGGAAGTACAAATTCCCAACCAGAAAGAACTTTTTCACCTTGGGGAAAACACATACGGCAGAACAAGGCCCTTTCATAAGGAAAGAGTTTTTGCTGTTTCAAAAAGATCTGGCAAAGAACACCAGCAAGGTGTTTTAAAGAGCAACAATGGAGTGGAAGAGGGAAGAGAGGATAGGATTAGCTGACAAAACTTAACCAAAAGGTTATCCCTTAATGTGTACACCTGTAGATGACCGGTTTTAGTAGACAAAACTCGAGAGTCAAAATGAAGGTCAAGATATGGAGGAACACCAAATGCGAACAAGAACCTCTAGGAAAAAGAAGATTAAGGTCTGAAAAAGCTGGAATTATGGTCCAGATTTTAATATAGGATTTTATTAGACATTGAGGCCCTAAAGATTCTTATATTTCTATTTACTTTAAACTAGTCAGTTAATTTTGAGATTTGATGGAAAATATGCCATTTAATAAACAAGAAAAGCACTAGTTTGCTAACCTTTGGAGAGGAATTAAAAACTAAGAAGAGAAAGGAAAAGCTGAAGGAAAAGAAGGATAAGAAGAAGCAACAACAAAAGGAGAAGTTTAATGAGTGTTGCAGTTAGAATCATTTAATCCATATAACATGTTCTAGATACTTATCCCCCAAAAAATACAGAAAAATAGATGATAAAAAAAGAAACGGACCAAAGCTAAATTAACATCAAGAAACATTTTAAGTCCAAAGGCCAACCTTTGGTCCCCATAGCTATACCAAGAACCCTTCTTTACCACAACATCCATCATTTCAGCACAATCCAGAACACAACCCTGCATAACAATCAAAGTTAAAATAGATACAGCAGTTTGCACCATGAGAAGAAATGACCATTATCATATTGCAAGACTAACCAGCTGACTCACTCCCTCCCCAAATATAATTTCAAACTCAGCTTGCTTGTATGGCCTTGAAACCTATCACAACTTTTAATTAGAATAATGGTTTGATCCATTTACTAGCAACATCAACAAAAGGACAAAAAGGGATCAAAACATCAAAACATAAAGGATAAAAATATAAAAGATGAGAGTTAGCAGTATTTTGATATATGTTATTAATTAACACCTAATGTTAAGCTTTAGAAATCTGCCACAACCTGACTTGAGTAAACGACACTACCATAATGCAAACACCTATCCAAGTGAAAGAGTGAAAAGAATGGAAGAAGAGCAATGTGGTGAACCTCATTCCATTTCATCTTCCCAATTTCCTTAAATACAGGCAAAGCTCAAGGTAAAGCAGTTCAAGAAAAAATAGTATAAATGATTAAAAGAGGTGTAGAATTTCATTATCATCTACAAGGAAAGAACATATGAAGCATAGTTTAAAAAGGTTGACGTACCTTACTTTTCTGCACTCTTACACGAACTCGAAGCCCCACATCTTCATCTCCTTTGACCTACAATGACATAAAACCCTATTATTTTAAGAAATCACTAAATTGGAAAAATAGACAGCACAGCAAAAAAAGAATATAGGTTATCATTGTCCTAAAACATATAAAATATATACAGACTTTATCAAGCAGTCATTTTACTTACAGACTTTATCTTCCCAGTAGAACGTATTTCGAGACGAACTGAAGCAAAAAATTTTAGAGCAATTCCTCCACTTGTCACTTCTGGATTCCCATAATATACACCAATCTAATAAATCCATAAGAATAAAATTATGGAAAGAAAAAACAAAATATATTGATATACAGAACTTAAAAATGCAAAAAGAGAAGGATTTGTTGCAATTGTGAATTATACACTTTACTTACATATACTCTACCTATTAGAATACTGAACATAATTAATCCATGGTACCTTATATCTTATTTGATTTAGGAAAATGAGAGTACAACCAGCTTTTGAAGCATTTCCTGACATTTTACGCAGTGCTTGGCTCATAAGACGTGCTTGCAAACCCATTTGCTGCATCCCAATCTCACCCTATGGGTGAAAAAGATAGAAATCAGTTAAACATGGGTACCGTTCAATGTTGTCAGTAATACAAAGCAATTGCAAACTGTAAAGATGATGGCACACTTCAATCTCTGCCCGTGGAGTAAGAGCTGATACAGAATCAACACAGATAAGATCTACAGCACCGGACCTGCATATACGATCTGCAACTGAAATATGGGAATGCAATTAGACCTCATATAAAGGTCATTTATTCAAATTTCATAAGCATCAAACTTAACCTGCACTCAAGCCAATTTTCATTGAAGTATAAAAGAAATAATGTCATAATCAAGAACAGCATATTACTTTCAAGCGCCATTTCACCATTATCAGGTTGGCAGACAATCAAATTTTCTACATCCACTCCTAATGCTTTCGAATATGCTGGATCAAAAGCATGCTCTGCATCAACAAGCATAGCATTGCCACCAAGCTTCTGCACATTTAGCATAAAAAAAATTTATCTTTGTCCTTTGCAGACATAAGTATTTATAGAACCATCCTCCAACATGCCAAAAACTAAAAAATGAGAACGAAAAAATCAGACAATGAAGAAGAACCTGAACTTCTGCAATTGCATGGAGTGCCAGAGTGGTCTTGCCACTACTTTCTGGTCCAAATATCTGCAAACAAAAGACGCTATTTGCAACAGAAATTCTACTGGCCAGGAAAATTAGAACAAAGTTCTTTCAAGATAAGAAGTTCATCGCTGAATTCCATTAATTAAAAATCAGCACTTACATGGGAAACAGAGACGGTAAATTATTCTTGGCAAAAAGAATAGAACTCAAAATAACATGGAATCCAGAAATTTAACGGCATACAAATTTCAGATAAATTGAATATTGTTATGGAGCTATATATTTAGGGTAGTTTTACTGCTGTATTTAAGATAGTTTTATCTAGTTATTCTGTTTTATTATCAGTTTCTTTGTTAGTGGGTATAAATGAGGTGGTTAAGCAAGTTATTTATTGTAATGGGTAGTTATTACGGGGTAGTGGGTAGTTTTAGCATTGCATTTAGTTGTTTAAAAGGCTGTGATAGCAGGAAAAATGAAAGGAGAATTTTATTAAAAGGTTTTGAGTTCTTAAAACTCAAAAATTGTAGAGTTCTCTCTTAACGAGCTCTAAGAGATTGCAGATTTTTTCTAAGTCTGTCACCATTGATAGAAGGAAGAAAACCCCTAAGACACTCATCAAACCTGATCCTCCTAATTCAAAGACCCATAACTAGATCCAAATTTGGAACTATAACAAATATTTTACAAAACCAGCAAGTATAGGACTCCTAAAAGACCTTCTCAATTTAAAACCCAGTCTAATACATTTTTTCTAAAGGCCAATTTGCACGAGATGGTTTCTCACTTATCAAGTACATGCTTTCTCAATTTAGAAATTGTTATCTTTGCCCTCAAATAAAACATTAATATAGCAAAAGGTTTAAAATTACTAATTTGACATGACACAGACCAAAGAGCATGTTGCAGCAAATCTCAGGTGGTTTCCCATTATTTTCCCAAATAGTTCTTCTGGCATCTTGATGGATTTTTGTTTCTTAGCTGATACACAATGGCATTGGAGGTTGTTACTTCATTATTTCTGTTTTCCTGGGGTAACTTTCAAGCTTCTTCATGAGGATTGAAGCAGGAACATCCTAGTTAAATTATAAGTTTTCTAGTTTTCCTTCTTTAATTAAGATTCCTATATTGTATATTAATTATTTAGAAGTATTCAATTTTCCTTCTTTATTTAGGATTCTTATTTGATAGAGTATTAACTAATTAGAAATACTTCACTGTATCCTGACTAGTATAAATAGGACAACATAGTCAGTTTATGCAATGTATTTTTCTCTATTAATTTAGAATTTTAATTCTAATGTTTTCTTTGAAACCAAATATGTTATTTTCTTCCAACCAAAATACCCTATTCTAGCCTAATTGTTGAGAATTAATACCCCTAAATTCTTCCTCTCTGTCAAGGATTCTCTGGCCTCAATTCATATTTCTTGCAAGAATTTTAGCTTGTTTTACCTAATGAAGTAACAGCCTAAACCCTAAGAATTCACAAAAAAAGAAAAAATGGACACAAATATCTTACCTAACCATTTTTTTCAAGGATAGCAGATGTTAGAACAACTAGAGCCTGCCCTGGATATGCACAAGGAGGAGAATCAGTATCCAAGATGAGAGGAGACTCAGTATCCAAGGTGAAACTTTTAGAATTTTTTTTGCGGAACTACTAGAAAATTAGTAACTGAAGGTTGGAGACGAGTGTCCAAGAAAAGGGGAAAAAATTATCATTTGGAATATATGGAGAATGTGATGCTCCAAGAAAAAAGTCAAGAAAAATTGAAGACGAAGTGCTTTGAGATATAAAGTTAGTTTTTGAAGAAACATGTGCTCCAAGAATTGCAATTACTTTAGGAGACTTCGAGAGATGATGCTCCAAATAAAGGCAAACAGCAAAAATAAAGAATTTACAGCAACAGTGCCAAGGAGAAGTGTTGAAATCTATGAGCATGTGACACTATTGTTGTCGGAATAATCCAGTTATTTGATATTTTTTGGAGGGAAAACTTGCATTCAAATTAGTTTGTGTTCGCAAGACTGTTAGTGAGACTAGGCAGAAGCCTAGAATGTATGTTTAGTTTTTAATTAAAGTAGTCTAAACATGGATTAGGTTTGAGACAAAGATGAGATGGTCTTAGAAAAGTACAGCATGGTTGTAACTAGATCTCTATGTATGTTCCGAAGAAATCAATGAATTGCTGCCCATTGAGATTCATTTTACAGAACCTGGTTCCTTTATGATTACTATAAAGATTAATAAACATATAGAGATAAGAAAAAATTAATATATAAAAATTAATAAATATGAATACACGTGATTGAATCTCTGCTCTACCAGTTCTTAATACAATCAAATTTATTGTTGTATTTTCATCCAAGAAACAATCTCTTTCCTCTTGTGTGTGTCTGTATCCCAACTTAATTTGTATTCAGCATTCTTTCTGAAGTTAATTTAGCAATTGTAATTGTTAAAAGGGCCAACTAAACATCGTAGTATTGGTGAACAGTCTATAATACTCAAATAAAATCTCATTCAGGCTGTTCTTTAGTTATTACAGAATTATAACATGCATAATTTTGCTGGCTCAATCACCATGTTCAACAGCCAGACCAGGTAGTATATCAATTATGAAGCAATTGAACGAGTCACAACATATTTACTTTCACAGCAAAACCAATGTCTTGAGTCACAAGATGCAAATGAAACCTCCTAAAACTAGAATAAGATAGATACGGACATGTAAAGATTGATACCTCAACAATTCTCCCTTTCGGAAGGCCACCACCCAAAGCAAAATCTAGTGTCAAACAGCCACTGGGAAAAGTCTCACTGCAAGAAATAAGTTAAAAATTGAGGTCTAACTCCAAGTCTGTGTAGTAAGGATGCAACAGTCAATAGGTCCATCCACTTGGCTAAAATGAGAATACATGTGCATGTTCCATTTCATCTTCACACTTCCAGACCCCGGAGACTAGCCAAAGGGCTGACCAATAAAAAGAATAGAGAGATTGTTAAGAAACAAGAAGAATACTTACACCAGTGCTCCACCAGCACTTCCCAATCTTGTAACACTTCCTTTTCCAAATGAATTATTTATGTCATTCATTGCTGCTTCCAATGCTTTTTGCTGGGAGAAAAGGAGGAAAAACAGGCGATGCTTATGAGTAATAATTTCAGAAATCAATTGTTGACTTGGCTGATAATAGATGTTACTTAGAATTACATGATCTACTTAGCATCACATACAAATTGAGAACGTTGATACAAAGTCCACACAACTTCCACATAGCTTGACCTTAATAATGAACTAATATTAAAAAAATACTGGCATAAACCTTTAATCTCCGTTCTCCAGATTAGTTGCACTAACATTGTGTCCCAGCACACAAGGTAGACACATATCTACTCCATATTTTATATCACCACAATCAAAACCCCAAGAGTTTGCTCCATTACCAAATTAGCGTAGGCCCGTTTTATTTAATAGACATAAGAGAAGAAAGAAAAGGATAAAAAAAGCCATGCTTCGTAACAGAATTCCTTAGGCATTATGACAATATTCTGCCACTTAATATTCCTTAGGTCACCTCACGAAAATCTAAAGAATCACAAATTGCTTAATCTTGTCATTTCAATAAATATAAATAATTGGTAGTAAGGTTTCAAGATAATTCCTCTAACTTCTATTCCATTAATATACAAATGTTACAATGCAACTCTAACATCAACCAAGAAACATAAATTATCTAAAATTTACAATTGCATATGAAGTGGCAACGGAGCAACAAAACCCACAAACTGAAAGAAAATGGGAACCAAAATTCAATAACTTCTACCAAAAATGTCAAAACAGAAATAGTCTGGCTATGGAGGGCAGACAAAGCCATATTTTCACAATAAACGGAAACAGAAGTTCGTAAGTACCCGGTCGAGGAAACGAGAGTCGGAATCAGGAAAGAGAGAGCCATTATTGAGTTTGGGTTCGAATTCGCAGCGAATTTTGTGAGATTGTTTTCTAACAGCGGCAACTTGAGAGGCTTTGAAACTGAAACGATGGCGCAGAAGAAAGGGAAATAGGAGAAAAGAGTTTACTTTTAGAGGGAACACTATTGAATCCATTCAAGTGTTTACAGTTAGAACTTACAGGCAAGGAAGAAGAAGAAGAAGGAGGAGGAGGAGGATTAAAAAGTTCTAAAAAAATTGAAAAACAAGCAATTGCAACAGCACCGGCTAAGTGAGGCGCGGGTTTTCTTGCTTGCTTTTATTGTTTAACTTCTCGAGTGAACGTGGCTAAACCATCTGATACTCCCTTAACTTCGCAAGTTAGTATCTATTGCACCCTAAAATGATCTTTTTAACTCCTGGGCACTTTAATTTCGTCCTTTTATTAAAATTGTATCCTAAATTCAATTTGGTAAAATTAGATAATAAAAAAATAATATTTATCGATCCTACACTTATACCTTGAGTTAACTAATCACACTAAATGGTTAGTACAAATTGCACAGGCTTATGTATGTTTTCATTCTTTTTTTCCTTGTTGATCTCGCTTTAAAGAAGTTCATAAACACAGAAAAAGCAATAAAATAAAGAAAAAAATAGTCAACCATATTGATAATAAAATATGATAAAGATAAACGGCGCAAATCGCAGCTGAGTGCCATAGTATTATAATAAAAAGTAACAAGTTAGTAGGGTCCGCTTCAAAAATGGAAAGATATACAAATATAATGAAAGGCAAAATATATGTATGAGGATGCAGGGGACAATTACGTAATTTGAATGTTAGTAGAAGCGAAAAAGAGTAATGGAGGCGGTTTTTGGTGGGTCGAAGGTAGAGAGGTACGATCAGTCAGACGATATCGCTAAAACCGGTTTAGGAAAAGCTATAGAGCAAATGAAAAGTGGAGGAAGCGAGAAGCATGGCTACTCTGCATTTCGAGAGCAGGAAATCGCCCGACTTTCTATAGAATAACATACCTTTTTGCCTATAAATTTGTAAAGTGGGTTTTTGGGTTTACAAGAGTAACGTTCCTATATTGGTAATTACATGCGATAGCGATTAATATGTATTAGGTGGAGATTGTTAAGGAACATAATTATATTTGAAGTAATCAACGGTAGTTAAACATTTTGATGAAAAGAGTTTATTGAGTAATTAGTGTGATGGTAATATAAATTAGTTTATTAGAATGATATTGGAAAATTACAGAATATATCATTACATGACAATATTATGCATTTGATGGAATGAAGATGTTGTATGAAAATGTTGAAAAGTATGAAGAAATAATGAAAATTAAAGGAAATGGGAGGGTTAAGGTTAGTATTGTTGTGGTATGAATTGAAATTAAAAGGTGTAGTAATGTGATGCAGGAAGCAGAGTAATACAGCTCATGGCGATAGGGGAAAATGGTTGTTTATTTCAATTGATTATGTAGAGGAGTAATGCAAAAGATATCAACCAGGAGCAAATAAAAGTACTAAAGTGGTAAGGAATGCAATATGATATATGTTACTTTGTTAATGTATTTTCGTTAAGAATGATGGTAATAAGCATGAAAATGAATTGTGTACTTTTATGTTTGCTTGATTTGTAGAGTCCTAATGTGCAGTGTAGGCCATTGGCACTTAGATCTTTAGTCATTGAGTTAAATGAATTATAGAAGAAATGGGTGATAGAGTTTGGGTTTGGGGAATTGCTGAAATTGCTAAATATGATATTGAATAGAAAGCTTTGTTACTGGTTATGCGAGAAATTCAACACCGACAAGGTATGCCTAGAGTTACCAAGAGGTCTGGTCATTAGGATAGTACCAAACCATGTGGGATGGGTATTGGGTATCCCAAATGCAAGCAGTGCTCCATCATGTCCAAGGCATAAGAAGATTCGAGAATAGCTGGTGAAACATATTATGAGTTGGCATGAGGGATGCAAAGCAATTGTGAAGGCAGAGGTGATAAAAAAAGTGAAGGAAAGTACTCAAGAAGAAAAATTTCAGCAACACTTTTTGTTGTATATGTTAGGCTTTTTTTTTACGCTCGACATAATGCAGTAGGTTTAGCCCTCACTTGTTTAAGGTTGTTATCGATATAGAAGCGGCAAGTGAATTTAACTGGGCTGAGTTAGTGCTGCAGTGGCTAGTGAAGAGGGTTGAGCAGTTTAAAGAGGCGTTAAGGAATTTTGGCAAAGCCAATAGGCTAAGAGGATGTGTGTTGTTTCTTAAGGTATGAGGAAAATGAAAAGTTGCTTCTTTTTTATAAATGGAATAACTAGTAAATTTGTTGAATTATAATAACTTAGTGACTAATATTGCTCATTTTTATATTTTGTAGATATTCTACCTTGACCATCTAGATTAAGGACAGTATGTGAAATGGAATGTTTTTCCAAGGATTTGCGCTTGGATCAGGATGTTGTGATACATGCAATTGCTGGTGATTACTTGTAATGGAGGTGGCTTTAGTCAGAAAGAGGTCAGTTAAGTATTGAAATAAGTTGTCATAATGATGTCATTAAATGTAGAAACTATTGTAGTATTTCAAGCAATAACATAAAACATGTGCTTATGTATTGTCGTCGGTATCGTCAATTGGATACGGGAAACCACATCCTCTTGAGGCTACCAATATGAGTGGGAAGCATTAGAGTTAGTAGACTACAAGAGGATTATAAGGGATAAAGAAATTAGAATGTTAAGAGTAATGATACCGACAAGAGGCCAATGCAATACAAATAGTGTTGTTGGACCGCAGATGAGAATAATGACACTTAATTTGGATATTAATCTTTATAGTCTTGAATAGAAGTTTAAAGTTTATATTGTTAAAATTTTATTAATGTGGTGAAAAATTTACTACTATTTAATATTGCATTTTATCTGTTAATACATAGTATGTGGAGTAGTTCCTTTGTTTATTGGTGCAATCGATACTAGGCTAAAATATGATTATATGGGTGGATGCCAAGCTCTCAAGAAAGGAGCATGTGTAGAAATCAACAATAGTTAGGAGTCGAATGTTTCAACTAATGATGATGTTGTTGTTCAGGTTTTTGGTGGGGAGGTTGTTTATGTAGTAGAGTAAAAGTAACTGGGAAGAGAAGATGCAAGTAATAGTGGAGTAGAAGCTGTGAAAGTGGGGGGAGGGGGCTGTTGCCCCTGTTTATTCATTATAACTACATAGAACTGAATATATTGAGATGTAGCAAGGCATATAAAATGCTTAATGTAAAAATAGAACAAAACTGCTTATATGGTTAAAATACAGGATGAATAAATATATTGCCTAAATTTTTACAATATCATTGCATAATTCATGACTTTTATTGATGTCTAATACGTGAGTAATTTGAAAACATTATTGTGAAGGAGACCATTTAGTAACTTGATGAATAGAATACGATGGGTAAACAATTTGGAGTATTAAAAATGTATTAGTTTGATACATTATTATTTTGCAAATAATTATGTAATACCAAACGTTTTTATAATATATATATTAATTTATATTATTTTATAGAAACAATAATAAATTATCATTTTGATAATGATAAATAATGAAAGTCCTTCATTCATTGACTAAAGATAAAATATAAAAAGGGAAAGTAATATTATAGAAAAAAATATATGAAAAAGAAATGATACAAGCTATAATGTGAAATGTTGAAGATTAATAGTAAGTTTTTGGAATTTTGGATAGTAGTAATATAGAACACTTCTGTAGTGGTATAGCAAAGTTGGAGAAGTTGTTAATTTATTAGTAAATCGGAAGTTTGAATAGTCATAATTCGATATGAGGTTTGAATTACGCGTTAGGTCAATGAAGTTCTAATAAAGGGTTTGTAGTCATGATATCTCTCCCCTTTTTTCTCATTGTATCTAACCTTAATTAGTTATAATGGTGATTTGTAAGCTGAAAAATCCAATATTATTTCCTTTAATTATAGTTTCATTATTGAAATATATGTTGATAATTCTATGTATTTGTTAAAAAATTAGCGAACTATGTGTTAATTATGAAATTAAGTTGCATATCTAATGTAATTGAGTACTTGTAATACTTGATTTTATTGTTAATAAATTATATTTTTTTTAAAAAAACTATATAAAATTATTGTTAAGGTATAATTATTGGGATCATTTACACTAAATGTTTTACACTAACTATATGAACATTTGGTTGCTTCATTTAGAGTAAAACTAAAAAGCTCTCTCACATTTGCAAGTCAAAACATCCCTATATTATTATACTAAATGAAGCAACCAAATGTTCATGTAGCTTTACACTAACGATCTGTTGTTTGAAGGAAGATCGATTAATAAGTATTGAGGTAGAGTTGTTAGTAGTTTAAGATAATCACTTTGCAATTAGCTTTTTAGTTTGTACTCATATTCATTGATACTAATCCATTGCTTAATTTAATTTACTTTTGAATAGGTGTGTAACAGTCTATTTTTTTATAGTCAGTAATAGTGATTATCGGTTTGTGAACTGGTCCGAGACTTGGTATTATTTCGGTTCAAAAAAATTATTATGTCTTTAATATTTCATTTAATATTTTTAGAGGTTAAGTTTTGCTTGTTCTTTGTAAAACAAGTTAAGTTTCCTAATTCTTTAGAAAAATCAATGGGCTAGGTTTTCTAGTTCTTTAACAAAAACTAAAAGGTAAGTTTATAAGTTCTTTGCAAAAACTTGTGGGTTATAGGTAGTGCTAAGTGTTACGACTATTTTTATTATAATAGGATTTACTCTTATCCTTAAAAAGAGTTAAATGTTAGAAGATCTCAAGATGGTTTCTTAAGTAGTGGACGTAGACGTAAGAAATGCTGAACCACCATAACTCTCGGTGTTTGATTTTTTCCTCTTATATTTCTCTTTATGATATTGTCTGTCCTTTTTGTCACACCCTACCTGTCACGACCCGTTTCCATGGGCCGGACTGGCACTAGGACCTGGGTAAGCTTAAGGCCCCCAAGGCCCGTAGTAAGCCTAATCTCTGATTTCAACACCATAATTACATGAAAATATTCTACAAGTTGGCCCTTTATATTTTTAATGACTCAAACTATCACAGGGCCTTATTTTATTCAACTCAATCATTCCCATAAAGTCTTACGTACACTTAACATTATTATTATTACAATCATAAATCTTAACATAACTGCGGATTTTCTACTATTGTTTACTACAAAGAATTCTAAATAATTCTATCTTATACATTTACATAATCCTTTAAATAATCTCAAAGGAAAGAAGACTAATGCTCCAAATATATTCAACTGATTCACAATTTCCTGAAACAACATAAGGGATAAGGGGG
>CANUEX010089406.1:0-11282 GCA_948099535.1 Jatropha multifida | reverse complement strand
ATCATCGAAACGCCGATCACCGCGAACTTCCGTGAAGGTCTGAACGTACTCCAGTACTTCATCTCCACGCACGGTGCGCGTAAAGGTCTGGCGGATACCGCACTGAAAACAGCGAACTCCGGTTACCTGACTCGTCGTCTGGTTGACGTGGCGCAGGACCTGGTGGTCACCGAAGACGATTGTGGCACCCTCGAAGGGATCGTCATGACGCCGGTTATCGAAGGTGGCGACGTTAAAGAGCCGCTGCGCGATCGCGTTCTGGGTCGTGTGACTGCGGAAGACGTTCTGAAGCCGGGTACTGCTGATATCCTGGTTCCGCGTAACACGCTGCTGAACGAACAGTGGTGTGACCTGCTGGAAGTCAACTCCGTTGACAGCGTCAAAGTACGCTCCGTTGTATCCTGTGACACCGACTTTGGTGTATGTGCGCACTGCTACGGTCGTGACCTGGCGCGTGGTCACATCATCAACAAAGGTGAAGCTATCGGCGTTATCGCGGCACAGTCCATCGGTGAGCCGGGTACACAGCTGACGATGCGTACGTTCCACATCGGTGGTGCGGCATCTCGTGCGGCTGCTGAATCCAGTATCCAGGTGAAAAACAAAGGTAGCATCCGCCTGAGCAACGCGAAGACGGTTGTTAACTCCAGCGGCAAACTGGTTATCACCTCCCGTAACACTGAGCTGAAACTGATCGACGAATTCGGTCGTACCAAAGAAAGCTATAAAGTGCCTTACGGTGCGGTAATGGCGAAGGGTGATGGCGAGCAGGTTGCTGGCGGTGAAACCGTTGCAAACTGGGATCCGCACACCATGCCGGTTATCACCGAAGTGAGCGGTTTCATTCGCTTCACCGACATGATCGATGGCCAGACGATTACCCGTCAGACCGACGAACTGACCGGTCTCTCCTCGCTGGTGGTTCTGGATTCTGCAGAACGTACTACTGGTGGTAAAGACCTGCGTCCGGCGCTGAAAATTGTTGATGCGCAGGGCAACGACGTTCTGATCCCGGGTACCGACATGCCTGCGCAGTACTTCCTGCCGGGTAAAGCGATCGTTCAGCTCGAAGATGGCGTACAGATCAGCTCTGGTGACACCCTGGCGCGTATTCCGCAGGAATCCGGCGGTACCAAGGATATTACCGGTGGTCTGCCGCGCGTTGCGGACCTGTTCGAAGCACGTCGTCCGAAAGAGCCGGCAATTCTGGCTGAAATCAGCGGTATTATTTCCTTCGGTAAAGAAACCAAAGGTAAACGCCGTCTGGTGATCACGCCGGTTGACGGTAGCGATCCGTACGAAGAGATGATTCCGAAATGGCGTCAGCTCAACGTGTTTGAAGGTGAACGCGTAGAACGTGGTGACGTGGTTTCCGACGGTCCGGAAGCGCCGCACGACATTCTGCGTCTGCGTGGCGTTCACGCGGTAACCCGTTATATCGTGAACGAAGTGCAGGACGTTTACCGTCTGCAGGGCGTTAAGATCAACGATAAGCACATCGAAGTTATCGTTCGTCAGATGCTGCGTAAAGCCACCATCGTTAACGCAGGAAGTTCCGACTTCCTGGAAGGTGAGCAGGTTGAATACTCTCGCGTTAAGATCGCCAACCGCGATCTGGAAGCGAACGGCAAAATCGCTGCAACCTATGCACGCGATCTGCTGGGTATCACCAAAGCGTCTCTGGCAACCGAGTCCTTCATCTCCGCGGCATCGTTCCAGGAGACAACTCGTGTGCTTACCGAAGCAGCCGTTGCGGGCAAACGCGACGAACTGCGCGGTCTGAAAGAGAACGTCATCGTGGGTCGTCTGATCCCGGCCGGTACCGGTTATGCGTACCACCAGGATCGTATGCGCCGTCGCGCCGCTGGCGAACTGCCGGCAGCTCCGCAGGTCACTGCAGAAGATGCGACTGCGAGCCTGGCAGAACTGCTGAACGCAGGTCTGGGTGGTTCCGACAACGAGTAATCGTTATGCCTAATAAAAAACCCGCTTCGGCGGGTTTTTTTATGCCTGCAATACAGGCCGTGTTTGCGGTATTTGTCGCGTCAATTACGCAGTGGCAGACGACGGTACAGCTCAATCATGTCACCTGCCAGATCCTGAATCACCATCGCGTTCATCAGATGATCCTGCGAATGGACGGTAATCAGATTGACCGGCAGTTTGCCTGTCCCTTCATCCAGACCGATTAACTGAGTCTGAATTTTGTGCGCGGCTTTAACGAATTCCCGCGACTCTTCCATCGCCTGTTCCGCCGCGTCAAAATCGCCTTTACGTGCCTGTTGCAGTGCGGTCAACGCCTGGCTGCGCGCGGCGCCCGCGTTAACCAACAGTTCCATAATGATGGTTTCTAAATCTTCCATGCGCTCACTCCAGAAGCTTAAGGGCTTTTTCAAGTACGACATCGCCTTTCATCATGCCGTAATCCATCATGTCGATAACCGCCACCTTTTTCCCCAGCGGCTCCGCCTGCGCCTGCAATTTTGCCTGCTCGTATTTCACTTGTGGCCCCAGCAACACGATATCCGCCGTTGCAATCTCGTCCTTAAATTCCGCAACGGGAACCGCTTTGATAGAAACTTCGACCCCTTTCTTCTGCGCTGCATCTTTCATCCGCTGCACCAGCATGCTGGTGGACATACCCGCAGCACAACATAAAACGATGTTTTTCATAGTCAGCCTCGTGTTGATGGGATAGTTGATAATTATCCAGCGCAGTTGAGATCAACAACCGCTTTACCGTGATTGTGTGTATGGCATCACAAAGAAACCCTGCTTCACCTGAAACCGGTTACAATTGGTGCAACGATGCGCGCACTAATTAGCATTCGTCAGTAGAATCCGGTTCTTACCCTGCTGCTTGGCTTGATACAACGCTTCATCAACGCCGGTGACGAGTTGCTCCAGCGACTCCATGTGCCACTCGCCGAGCCCGGCGCTGAAGGTAACAATCAGGCCGTCTTCACGCCAGCCACGATTTGCTACGTTGCTTCGCCACTCTTCAAGGTAATCCTGTGAATTTTCAATATGCGTCTCAGGGAAGATCACTGCAAACTCTTCTCCGCCGTAGCGATAAAGCGAAATGCCATGCGGCTGCATCACTTTCAGCCCTTCACGCGCGACATTGCGCAGGACAATATCACCACTTAAATGACCCCACGTATCGTTGATGGACTTGAAGTTGTCGATATCCACCAGTGCCAGTGAAAACGGTTGGTGATCGTTCATCAGGGAGGCAATATCGGCATCAAAAGCGCGCCGGTTTTTGCAGTTGGTCAACGCATCAATAGTGGCCTGGCGCACCCATGATTGTTCGCGCTCTTTGTTACTTTTGATCGCTTTGCTCAGCATAGCTTCCAGCTTCGGCGCCCGTTTTACATCGCCCGTGTTGATGGCATTGATGATATTGATTAGTACGGTCCTTGAGGCATGACGAAGGTAAAGCCCGAACAGAATAATCACGACGGCTGCCGTACCAAAACCCCAGCCGACGATCATGGTCGCGTGGCGGGTAAGGTTATTCAGCGTGCTGTCGTGAACCTTGTAGATGGCAAGCCAGTCCGGGTTGGTAAAGGCATAGTAGTAATACCAGGTTGCGCTTTTTTCATCGTAAACAGAGCCTTCTCCGCCGGTCATTGCCGCCAGCAGTAACGGGCTGATAAATGCTTTAAACAGCGAACTGGTATCCGGATGCAGCATCGCTTTGCCTTCACGGTCGACCACGAAAAACTCCCCCTGCATCGGTGCCTGCATCGTACGCAGTGTGAAACTCATCGAAACCAGATCGAGATGGAATGCCAGCGTTCCCTTCAGCTTGCCGTCAAGGGAAATCACCGGTTTATAGAGGCTCACTGTCGGGTTATGAGTGAAGTAATCCGTATACGTGTCGGTGTAGTGGTTAAACATGCTGGACTCTGCCTGATGCATAAACCACGGGCGTGTGCTGGCATCGAAACTATCGCTTACGCTGCCTGCTATCACCTGCGGAGCGCGCAGATACCTTCCCTGTGAGTCCGCAAGCGAAATAGAAGAAACCGTCGGCATTAGCGCCAGCAGCTTCATCATTAATTGCAGACCCTGCTCGCGATTGCCGTTGACGGTTTCATCTAAATTATTGCCTTGCGCTAAAAATAGCGCGGCGCGATTAAGGATGTAGTCATTTTCCCGCAGGATCGACTGGGCATGGTTCACAGCCAGGTTATGGGTGAAGTTACGGTTAATGTCCTGATATTGTTCCAGCATCTCTTTGCGCTGACTGAAGATAACCAGGATGGCGATCATCACAAATCCCGCGAAGATCCCGATAAAGCTCACCAGAATGGGGGCGGTGAAAGAGAGTTGTCGACTATGAATTTTCATATCCTTGAGCATTCATCATAAAAGTGGCAGATAAAGTATAGGGGGCTGGAAGAAAGATGCAGGCAGCTGAACGGTATGTTGTCAGTCCGTTGTAGGGAAAATTATATCGCCAGCAGATGTTGCTATGGCTAAGTATCGTTCGCTACAGTTGTAATGGGTGATGTATGTCAATGTGCATGGTTTTTTATTCCGTCGGAGGGAAAACGGAGCGATATGAGGGGAGAGTAAAGCGATCGCTCCGGTCAGACAGTGAAGCTGACACAGACACCATGCAGGATCGGCTGCCTGTGTGCGACAGTCCGATCCTGTTTTTACGCGGCGCACCGCAAGGTTTTAACCCGTTATCAGCGTATTGCTGTTTTTTTGCGGCGAACGTCCCAGCCAGCTATCCCAGTCTTTCCATACGGGTTGCAACCCGCTTGCGACTAATGCGTCGGCAACTTCTTGCGGGCGGCGTCCGTCGTGCGGGGAAAACTGCTCCAGTTCCGGATGGTCATCGGCATAACCCCCTGGCTGCGTTTTAGAAAACGCGCTGACATTGTTGATGGCCAGTGGGATCACGTGATCGCGGAAGTGCGGCGATTCGCGCGTTGAGAGCGACAGTTCCACATCCGGCGCCAGCAGACGGAAAGCGCAAATGGTTTGCACCAGCTGGCGCTCATCCATCAGTGACGCGGGTTCAATGCCGCCAGCACAGGGGCGCAGGCGCGGAAAAGAGACGGAAAAGCGGCTTTGCCAGTAGTGCTGTTGCAACCATAGCAGGTGTTCCGCCACCATATAGCAATCTATGCGCCAGTTGTCGGAAAGCCCCATCAGCGCGCCGAGGCCGATTTTGTCGATCCCGGCGCGGCCAAGCCTGTCCGGCGTTTCCAGACGCCAGAAGAAATCCTGCTTTTTGCCCCGCAGGTGGTGACGGGCGTATTGAGCTTCGTGATAAGTTTCCTGGTAGACCATTACGCCATCCAGCCCAAGGGTTTTCAGCTCGGCGTACTCCTCCTCTGAGAGCGGCTGTACTTCCATCTGTAGTGAGGCGAACTGGCGGCGAATGTCCGGTAAATGGCGGCGAAAATAGTCCATTCCCACTTTGCCCTGATGCTCGCCGGTTACCAGTAACAGATGCTCAAAGCCCAGATCGCGCAAGGCTGCACATTCACGCGCAATCTCCTGTTCATCCAGTGTCTTGCGCTTCAGATGGTTACTCATCGAAAAGCCGCAGTAGGTACAGTCATTGGCGCAGAGATTCGACAAATAGAGCGGAACATAAAAGCTGACGGTATTACCAAACCGCTGGCGGGTCAGCCGCTGCGCACGCTGCGCCATGGCTTCAAGAAAACCGCTGGCAGCGGGGGAGAGCAGCGCCATCATATCGTCGCGCGTCGGTTGCCGGGCATTCAGCGCGCGTTCAACATCGGCTGCGGTTTTACTGTGAATGCGCAGACCAATATCGTCCCAGTCGAGTTGCCGCCAGTAATCGCTAAAGTTGCTCATAAGGTGGCCTCCAGAAAACCGGTCAGCGGGCTGGTGGCCGCCGCAAAACGCTGGCGCGCACCCGGTACGGCCTGACGCGCCAGCGTGCCAGCTTCTACCGCCAGACGAAAAGCGCGCGCCATGGTGACCGGATCGTCGGCGACGGCAATGGCGGTATTCACCAGCACGGCATCTGCGCCCATCTCCAGCGCCTGTGTCGCATGGCTGGGCGTACCAATCCCGGCGTCAACCACCACCGGGACATTCGCCTGCTCAATGATGATCTCCAGCATGGCGCGGGTTTCCAGCCCCTGGTTTGAACCAATCGGCGCACCCAGCGGCATGACTGCCGCGCAGCCGACTTCTTCCAGCCGTTTGCACAGCACCGGATCGGCGCCGCAGTAGGGCAGCACTACAAAACCCTGTTGCACCAGCTTTTCTGCCGCGCGCAGGGTTTCGATCGGATCTGGCAACAGCCAGCGGGCATCCGGGTGGATTTCCAGCTTTAACCAGTGAGTTCCCAGCGCTTCACGCGCCAGCTGCGCGGCAAAAATGGCATCCTCAGCATTCTTCGCCCCGGATGTGTTCGGCAGCAACGTGACACCTGCATCGCGCAGCGGTTGCAGGATGCCATCGCTTTGTTTGCGAAGATCCACGCGCTTCATGGCCAGCGTGACCAGTTCACTGCTGGAGGCGCGGATCGCGTCGATCATCAGTTGCGGCGTGGAAAATTTACCGGTGCCGGTAAACAGCCGCGAGGTAAACGTTTTATCTGCAATACGTAACATCTCAACCCCCTGCGATAACCTGAAAAAGCAGGATTTCGTCGCCGTCCTGCACAAGATGCTCATCCCAGCGCTCGCGCGGCAGGATCTGTTGATTCACCGCAAGCGCGGCACCAGGTTTTAGCTGATTGATGTGCTGCAATAGCGCAGCAACGGAAAGCCCGGACGCGCACTGCATCGGCTCATCATTGAAGCGTATTTGCATGCCGCCCTCCGCATACCGGGCATCCCTGGGCGCGATGCAGCGCCAGCGTGCGCCAGAGATTGGTTCGGGCATCAAATAGCCGTAACTCGCCGCTGGTGGTGCTGATGCCGCTTAACAATTTGATGGCTTCCAGCGCCTGCATGGCACCCATGACGCCGACCACCGGGCCAACAATGCCCGCCGTACGGCAGTTGCGCTCCGGTTCGCTTTCATCGGGCCACAAGCAGCGATAACAACCCTGTTGCCAGGGCGGCGTCAGCACCATCATCTGTCCGCCAAAGCCAACCGCACTGGCGCTGATCAACGGTGTTTCCTGCGCCACGCAGGCGGCATTAATCGCCTGGCGAGTGGCCATATTGTCACTGCAATCGAGCACCACATCAGCCTGTGCAACCTGCTGCTGTAGTGCTTCACCACTGAGCCGCTGCTCAAGAGTAATCAGTTCGATATCCGGATTAAGCTGGTGTAAGCGTTGCGCGGTGACGCCCGCTTTCGGTTGGTTGATATCGTCTGTGGTGAACAGGATCTGCCGTTGCAGGTTACTCAGGTGTACCGCGTCGTCATCGGCCAGCGCCAGCGTGCCGATACCCGCGCCAGCAAGGTAAACTGCCGCGGGCGCGCCAAGACCGCCGAGACCAACAATCAGCACCCGGCTGGTAAGCAGCTTTTGCTGGCCGACAACAGCGATATCTTCCAGCAGGATCTGGCGGCTGTAGCGCATAAAATCGCGATCATTCATCACCCACCCCCGCAAGCGCCAGTAATTGACCGGTAGCCAGCCGCCAGTCAGTGGCCTGGGTGATTGCACTGACCACCGCGATGCTGCCAACGCCCGTCGCCAGTACCTCTGGTGCGCGCGCCAGACTGATACCGCCGATGGCTACGGTCGGGTAATCGGCCAGCCGCGCAATATGTCGCGCCAGTTGTTCCAGCCCCTGCGGCGCGGAAGGCATCTGTTTGGTTTGTGTGGGGAAAACATGGCCCAGCGCGATATAAGACGGGCGCGCCGCCAGCGCCACGTCGATCTCCATATCGTCATGGGTCGAAACGCCAAGACGCAAACCTGCCTTGCGAATCGCGCTAAGATCCGTGGTTTCCAGATCTTCCTGGCCGAGATGAACGCCGTAAGCCTGGTGTTTGATAGCCAGCCGCCAATAGTCATTGATAAACAGGCGCGCGTGGTAGCGGCGGCCAAGCGCAATGGCGGCAATGACATCCTCTTCGACCTCGTCATCACGTTTATCTTTGATGCGTAATTGCAGGGTGCGCACTCCGGCATCCAGCAGGCGGGCTACCCACTCGACGCTATCGACCACCGGATAAAGCCCCAGACGGAAAGGCACCGGCGGGAAATCAGGTTGGTACATCAGGCTTCCTCCCGTTTCAGGTAGATCTCGCCGCCGCGGGCGCGGAAGTCGTTCGACTTGTCTGCCATGCCAACTTCAATAGCCTGGGAAGCAGCATAATCGCGTACTTCCTGGGAGATTTTCATTGAGCAGAATTTCGGCCCGCACATCGAGCAGAAGTGGGCGACTTTGCCGGATTCCTGCGGCAGGGTTTCATCGTGATACGCGCGGGCGGTGAAGGGGTCGAGCGCCAGATTAAACTGGTCTTCCCAGCGGAACTCAAAGCGCGCTTTCGACATGGCATTATCGCGGATCTGCGCGCCGGGATGGCCTTTGGCGAGGTCAGCCGCGTGGGCGGCGATCTTATAGGTAATAAGCCCCTGTTTCACATCCTCTTTGTTCGGCAGGCCAAGATGCTCTTTTGGCGTGACATAACACAGCATCGCGCAGCCAAACCAGCCAATCATCGCCGCGCCAATGCCGGAGGTGAAGTGGTCGTAACCCGGTGCGATATCAGTGGTGAGCGGTCCAAGCGTGTAGAACGGCGCTTCGTGGCAGTGCTTCAGTTCTTCGGTCATATTGCGGCGGATCATCTGCATCGGCACATGCCCCGGACCTTCAATCATCACCTGTACGTCGTACTCCCAGGCGATTTTGGTTAGCTCGCCCAACGTGTGTAGCTCCGCGAATTGCGCTTCGTCGTTGGCGTCCTGAATGGAACCCGGACGCAGACCATCGCCCAGCGACAATGCAACGTCGTAAGTGGCGCAGATCTCGCAGATTTCGCGGAAGTGGGTGTAAAGGAAGTTCTCCTGATGATGGGAAAGGCACCATTTCGCCATAATCGAACCGCCGCGCGAAACAATGCCGGTCAGACGGCGGGCGGTCATCGGGACGTAACGCAGCAGCACACCTGCGTGAATGGTGAAGTAATCCACCCCTTGTTCCGCCTGCTCCAGCAGTGTGTCGCGGAACGCCTGCCAGTTCAGATCTTCGGCGATCCCGTTGACCTTCTCCAGCGCCTGATAGATCGGCACGGTACCGATCGGCACCGGGCTGTTACGCAGGATCCATTCGCGGGTTTCATGGATATAACGTCCGGTGGAGAGATCCATCACCGTGTCCGCGCCCCAGCGAGTTGCCCAGACCAGTTTTTCCACCTCTTCTTCGATGGAAGAGGTTACCGCCGAGTTGCCGATATTGGCGTTCACTTTAACCAGGAAGTTGCGGCCGATAATCATCGGTTCCGACTCCGGGTGGTTAATATTGGCGGGAATAATGGCGCGACCGGCCGCCACTTCATCGCGGACAAATTCCGGCGTGATATTTTCCGGCAGGCGTGCGCCAAAACCTTCGCCCGGATGCTGCCTGCGCAGCACTTCGCTGCGGATGCGCTCGCGGCCCATGTTTTCACGGATAGCGATAAATTCCATTTCCGGCGTCACGATCCCCTGGCGAGCATAGTGCAACTGCGTCACGCAGCGGCCCGCTTTGGCGCGTTGCGGCGTCAGCAAACCGCCAAAACGCAGCTCATCGAGGCCGTCATCGGCCAGCCGCTCTTTGGTGTACGCAGAGCTGCGTTCATCGAGCGTTTCAGTGTCGTTACGGGCGGTTATCCACGGCGCACGCAGCTTTGCCAGCCCCTGTTGCACATTAATGGCGATAGCCGGATCGCCATACGGGCCGGAGGTGTCATACACCGGTACGGCTTCGTTTTCTTCATATTGCGGCTGTGCTTTGGTGCCGCCGATAAGCGTCGGGCTAAGCTGGATTTCACGCATGGGCACGCGAATATCCGGCTGCGAACCGGTGATGTAAATGCGTTGCGAATTGGGGAAAGCGGTGCCTTCCAGCGTATCAATGAAGTGTTGCGCCTGGGCGCGTTGTTCACGGCGTGTAACAGTTTTTGCAGACATAGCTCATTCCATAATTATGAGATGGCTTGTCAGACGACGGATGGAGTAATGGCAGCAAACCGCCCGTGAGGGTGGTCGTTGTGAATGGATTACTCTTGTTCCCTTCGCAGGTCTTAACCCGATCAGGTTCCGCGGATCCCGAATTAACGGTCTCAGCCTTTTCCCCTTCATCCTTCACGCTGCCTCTTTGTTGGCTGCGTTCGCTCACCCCAGTCACTTACTTGATGTAAGCTCCTGGGGATTCACGAACTTGCCGCCTCGACGCATCGCGAATGATTTTGTGGAAATATAGGCACTCCGACAAGAAAATCCCCGTCCAAAAACGGGGGACTGCTTTTTAAACTACGCGTTAATGCTTAAGAACTCAAGCGGGGCGCGCCATTCCACTTTCGTCGTTGGCGCTCACATTGAGGTCGTTATCATAGGCCAGCACAATCAACTTATCTTCCAGCATAAAGCGGGCGGCAAGCGCTTCGCCGATATCCGATAGCGCCTGTTGGAACTCCAGACAGTTGTCGTCATCGATGGCGTTTTCCAGGCTGGAGTCATAGTAATTCATGAGCTCCACGGTGTTGGCTTCAAGTTGTGGATAAAGTTGCGTGGCGGCTAAAAGTGGGCTGGCGCCTTCCATTTCGCTGATGATACGTTCATAAATATTGAAATGGCCGGCGGAGAGGTATTCCACCAGGTTGTGACAAAAATCGTCCAGCGCTTTTTCATTGAGCTGCATGTACGATCCTTTGCCAGGTTTAATGCCAACCAGATTGTAGTAAGAAACAAGAAGTTGCTTACGAACAAGTAGCCAGTGGTCGACAAGTTTGTTACTTCCTCCAACGCGCTCTGTCAGGCTTTCTAACTGGTTTAGCATAAATGGCTCCGCAAATATGTAAGTTCAGAAAAAATGTAATAATAATGTTAATAACATGCCAGTGAAGCTAAGGTAGTGCAATGGTACGTATTATTGAAGCATCCGATCGTGGCTGGTGGATCGTGAGCCATGAACAAAAATTATGGTTGCCCGGTGGAGAATTACCACATGGTAAGCCAGGAAATTTCGAACTTGTGGGCCAAAGCGCGCTTCACATTGGGGAATGGCAGGGCGAACCGGTGTGGATGGTTCGTCAGAATCGTCGACATGATATGGGCTCCGTGCGACTGCTGATCGATCAGGATGTCGGTCTTTTCCAGTTAGCCGGGCGCGGCG
>CANUEX010089294.1:0-23532 GCA_948099535.1 Jatropha multifida | reverse complement strand
TTAGAGGTTATTTAAAGGATTATGTAAATGTATAAGATAAAATGATTTAGCATTCTTTGTAATTGTACAGTAGTAGAAAATCCGCAGTTATGTTAAGATTTATGATTGTAATAATAATGTTAAGTATATGTAAGACTTTATGGGAATGATTGAGTTGAATAAAATAAGGCCCTGTGATAGTTTGAGTCATTAAAAATATAATTGGCCAACTTGTAGAATATTTTCATGTAATTATGGTGTTGAAATCAGAGATTAGGCTTACTACGGGCCTCGGGGGCCTTAAGCTTACCCAGGTCCTAGTGCCGGTCTGGCCCATGGAAACGGGTTGTGACAGTAGGTCAACTAATTAACTGCGTAAATTCAAAATTTGCTTTTGAAGCCCTGCGTAAAAATATAGCCAAATAAATTTATCAATAATTTCCCCTTTATACATTTTAGAGAATACAAATAATTCAATTTGAACTCTTAGTGATTGCTTAATAATTAATTTATTTTGAGAACGAATTAAGTATGAAAAATTCATTAGATTTCAAGAAATTTCTAGTTCTTCAATAAATATCCACATAATGATTAAATTTTCCTTTTCACATCGTTATTGATCAGGATGATCCAACGATTACGCCAAATAATGAAGTACTTAAATTTGTAAATTTTTGGTCGACAATAATATTTATTTTCAATTATAAATATTTTTAGAATACTGCATTACACATAAAATTCATTCCTTTAGATAATAATACTTGCTCTTCTGGAGCCTTTAAATATTCTTTTACTATCAAAGCTAAATTTGTCTTTTCATATTTTGATTTAAAATAACTAATATCTACATATATCACATTATTTGTACCACTTCTAGTGGTATTTATGCTTAATTATGCGGTTACCATAATTGCTAAGATCATTACTTCAACTGTGATCTTATTGATATTTTCAATGACAAGTATATCTTTTTCATTGTTTAAGTCCACACCACATATCATATGTTATTGTATTCACTTCACGAAATCTATGAAATCTAGTTGGGTGAATTTCACTACTCCCATATCCAGTATTGTATGTAATTCTATTCACTTCAAGGAATGAAGAAAATCTAATTGAACAAGCTTTATAATATTAATTGAGAGCTCAATACTTTGCTTAATAATAAAAGGACATGAAAGAAATTCAAAGTTTATCGTAGAACTTTTTCTCTAAATATTTCTACTTTAGGAGCATATTCGAGATATAAATATTACTGATAATACTAGATTAAGGGCTAATATAGCACTAGATATAATAAGGATGATATCTTAATTATATTTAAAATAAATCAATTCAAAAAATATGTACAACCTGAATAGTATATACCAATATATATCAATAATAAAATAATCCATATGGATAATATATATCAATATACAGCTATAATTATACTAATAAAACAATAACCTTAATACTGAAAAATTATAATCACTCACAGTTTTACGAGCTTTGCATAAATAAATCATCCATTCATGTGAGCTTTTGATACTGTACATTTCCTTCAAAGCATCCCAAAGAATAAATAAATATTTAATTATCAAATATTCAATAAAAGAGAGAAAAAAAATTTACCTTGGAAGTAGTCTAATCAGATTTTTGATTGTGTCTCCAAAATCCATTGCATTCAAATATATTTTATCGCCTTATATTCATGATATATAATTTTTACCCATAATCCAAATATAACATGAATAATATTATTTTACAATTTAAAAA
This sequence comes from Jatropha multifida, assembly GCA_948099535.1. Lineage (NCBI taxonomy): Eukaryota > Viridiplantae > Streptophyta > Magnoliopsida > Malpighiales > Euphorbiaceae > Jatropha > Jatropha multifida. The sequence continues at coordinate 21,795 of CANUEX010089294.1, read as the reverse complement.
TAAATCCTCAAGTTTTATTTTCACATAAATATAGTGTAATTAAAATACTAAATACTTATCATGAAATTCATGTATGAAAGGACAATTAAATGATTAACAAAATCGATTTTGTTGTTTACGTAATTTCCATCCTTTCAATCACCATTTTTCTTTCAAACTTATACTGCCAAAGTTTAATAAGCAATAAAGGGACATTATGTTTCTTCAATCATGATGGCCATGAAACTATTCCATTATGTTCTAAGAATAACGATTTATTATTATTGCAAACATAATAGTTCATCTTGTAAATTAATAGATAAGAATAATTTCTGTTTGTGGAATCTGATTATATTAAATAATTAACAATAGCAGGTATAAAGAAATACCTTTTGAAGGTGAATAAACTCACATTCGTAAACTTTTATTTTTTTGATCATCGCAAATCATAATCAAAGCAGTAAAATAAATCGTATTGATAACGTATTACAAGATAATATAAAATTAGAGAGAAAAAATAAAGAGTAAAATATGAGAATGTATTCATTATTGATGAGAAGCCACGCATATATATATATATATATGTATATGAGAGTGTAAAAATAAAAAATACAGAGTTCACAATAATTAAAAATATATATTTTTAATCTATACAATACATTCATTTATTTCATAAGATTAATTATTATAGGAGGGTTATGGGTTCAATTACACCTAAATCCGGATAGTGTTCATGCAATGCAATCGGGTCGGATTAAATGCCATGCCCGGATAGAAACGCAGCTTATCAATGCGTAGACCACTGAGAGCTAAACATTCTCTGTAATGATACTTCAAAAGGCAGCCATGGAGACACTTTCTTCATCGTTCTCTACCACTTTCGCCTCCTCCATATCTAACAAACTTCAAATTCAAACTTCTACTTCGTATATCAAAATTCATAGTCCAATAAACAACAACCACAACCATACAAAACTCTCATTATCCTCTTCTCAATCTTCTATATTTTCTTTATTAACCAGGATAAAAGCAGCGCCCACGACTGCTGCCCCTTTCATTTCCAATTCTGCTTCTACTTCTATTAAATCTGTGAACCGCCATTGGATGGTGCTTATGGAGAGTCCGCCACCAGGGGTCGATTCTAAGCCAGAAATCGTTGACTACTATGTCAAGACTCTAGCAAGAGTTTTGGGCAGGTGGGTTTGTTTCAATACTTAAATTTTTTTCGGTTTTCGTCGTAAATTTACTTTCTTTGTTGTTTTCAATAGTGAAAAGGATGCTCAAATGTGTATATATGATGTTTCTTGTGATACCCACTTCGGTTTTTGTTGTGATATCGATGAGGAAGCCTCTCACCTTCTTTCCAGTAAGCTTTTTGTTCCTTATCGACCTTTTTATTTTATTGTTCTTTGCAACTGTTTAAATAACTTGACTATGCTATAAAGGGGGTGTAAAAGAGTACATTCTGTTTATTTCCTTTGTTACTATTAGAGAAATTGGAGACTGCAAGAGGTTTGTTTAAGTTGTTAATTGTTATAAGTGGATAAAATTGTTACCCGTGTATGTTTTATAGGTTTACCTGGGGTTTTATCAGTTAGGCCTGATCCAGATTATAATTCTGAGGAAAAGGACTATAGTTCAAGTAATCAATCGAGTAACACATCAAATTCACAAATTGGAAGTACAATGTTGTTTCCTGCTGGGAGTACCAACCACTGGCTAGTCAGAATGGATAAGCCTGGAGTTGGAGTTGTCACAAAGGCGCAAATGGTTGATTATTATGCTGGAATACTAACCAAGGTTATGGGGAAGTAAGTATCACTGTTTGAACAACAATGCAATCTGTTTCTTATTCTCACTCTCTTTATTCCAAAAGTGAAATTTTGATTACCTGCAGTGAAAAGGATGCACAAATGTGTATATATCATGTTTCTTGGCGAACCAATTTTGGGTTCTGTTGTGAACTTGATGAGGAATGTGCACGAGAACTAGCTAGTTAGTTTATTCCATTTGAATTCTTGTTTTTTTTTTGTTGAATGTTTTATGCAGTTTTAAGGAAAAAAATGCTTCCATATTTTTGTAGATGTACCTGGGGTTTTATCTGTTCAGCCAGATAAGAATTTTGCGTCACAAAAAAAGAATTATGGAGGTGTGTCCTCTTCTTTTAATGAGATAAGTTGTTTTCCTTTTTATCTTATTTTTGTTGGCTGCCCAGAATATATATACACACATTGTTTCCATGCTTCATCATTGTTTTTTTCTTTTCCCAATAGCAAGTAGTTAGATATAATTTTTAATATTTTACCATTTTTACTGCTAATTAAATATCTTCTTCCCAAGAGGGCATACAGGACCAACATTGAGTGTCACCTTTCCTTGTATCTATCATCGTAATGACGTGGCTCTGAACGTACTTGCATGGTTTTGATTTTATAGAATTAGCTTTATAGATTCTTCATGATGCGCATAGAAAATATCAAACAGGCTTTAGGAGGGTTATAAGCTTCATAACTCTACAGTTTGGTCAGTTCTATGGCCAAATAAAAGAAGATACAGAGACGAGTCTTGTTGTTCGTTTATTCACGCATATGAAGCATAAAATTAATGTGATTTATGTTGAAAATTAAAATTTGGAAAAAAAAACTTAATGTAATTGTAGAATTTTGGCTGATGACATAAAGAGCTGGTGTACTGAAAAAGAATAATTATTATGAAATGTTCTTAGCTGAGCTTAATTGATAGTATTGGAAATTTTATCTTGTGAAGAAATTTTAGAAGGTATCAGATGGTACCCACAGAGAAGCAGATGAGCAAAAACAACTGGCATATGCTAAGAATCATAAAACAGGTAGCGATTTGTGGAAATGTGCTCAGAACTTAGGTTGCATTGTGATAAAAAAAATTGATTGGCATTTTAGTTTCTAGTTCCAATTGTACAAGTTGTTTGAGAAAAAATTGAACAAGGCTTTGTACTTCCAGAAAAAGAGAACTATAAATCGTAGAGTGCATTTGTAATTGCACATTTTTCTAAGATAGTGAACGTGCAACAAGAGATTAACAATATCAGAGTTAATTTTATGATTTTCAACTCAAATGATATGTTCTATGTTTTGGCCCCTTAAGGAAAACTAATTACCTATACTTTTAGCTTTATGTCACTGAGAATGGTATTGTTTTGACATTTTTCCTGCTGTAGTTAACTATTGGAGTTTTCCAGGAGATGATGTTGAAAATTCTCTAGGTCAGTTGGATTCTTCAGATACAAGTCAAACAACTCCTGTGAAGACAAAGAAACTTTTTGTGACTGGTATGTGGCATCTTCAAACAAAAGAGTATTTTATCTTTTTTAACATGTTTGTTTCTTTTTTTTTTTCAATTAAAAACACTAGCTTGCAAGTGGCTCAAAATTCTGTAATGACATTTGCTGGGACTTATCCTAATTTTTCATTATCAAATCAGTTTCATAGTTTACATTTTATATACTCTGATATATCATAATTTGCTATGTTTTTGATTGGTTTTATTTGATTTGTGAATTATATGAATGCTTTTTGCATTTTATATGTATCTGAGGACATATACAGCTACGTAAATTTTTTTGTGGCTATAAATAATCAAGTTATCTGCATTTACTAGGCTAGCATTTTGTAACACATGCATTGCACGTGATTACTTGTGATCTCTTAACTCTCATAAATAATTTCTGTAAAACTAATGCAAGTTTTAGTACATACAACAAATAAATTTTTATTGAGAGGATAGACAAATTCAATCAAAATGGTCGTTTCATGTCTTTTATGTAAAAGCTTGGTAAAATCAATTGTCTGATACATTGGCAGAGCCAAGATTGAAGGTTTGAGGAGGCGAAAAAAATAAAAAATAAAAAAAGTTAGGGATAAAATTGAAAAATTTTATTATTTTAGAGGTAATTTTTTGAATAAATTATTTTGGCTAGGGGGCCTACCTCCCTCTGCTGTTGGTCTGATGTATATAAATTAAAAATCAACCCAGTACATGGAAATGCAAATTCAACTAATGTTTAATCTACAACTTAAATTGTCATTAATGAAAATTTGCGTAAATATAATCTTAATGTTATTAAGGTGTAATATTATTCGGTTAGCACTGAAAAGTCATAGTATTTAAATTTGAACTAACCTTAATTTATTTTTTTGCCATTCCTGTTTGAGTAAATATAAATAAATCATTCTTTTCCTTAGACATAGCATTGAAAAGATCTTGAAATGTCTCATCATATTTTAATACAAATAATACTTCAATTGTAAGTTCCACGAATAATTATATTTAGTGGCTGAATTCATTTCATGTTGTGAGATATGATTTCTTTTGCACCATCGAAAAGTTTATCTTCTGCTAAGTGCCTGGGCATATTTACAACAGGTTTGTCATTCTATACTTCTGAAAAGACCTTGCGAGCAGCATTTGAAGGCTTTGGTGAGCTCGTTGAAGGTACATTTTTGCAGTCTCACTTCTATGACAATGCTTAATCAGTTTTGCTTATTCTGACAGTGCTAATTATGACAGTTAAAATAATAATGGATAAAATCTCTAAAAGGTCGAAGGGTTATGCATTTATAGAGTACGCCACAGAGGAGGCTGCAAGTGCAGCACTCAAAGAGATGAATGGAAAAGTAACATTCAACACAAGTCTTTTTTCTTTTTCTTAAGCTCTAATGATACTCGGCAAGTGGGCTGAGCTGAACTTCATTATTTTCGATTCCCAGATTATTAATGGATGGATGATAGTGGTTGATGCTGCCAAGAGCAACCCTCCAAAATACAGCAAGGGTCGTCCAAGACCAATAGCCTGAGATTGAGAGAGCTGAGCTGACTGCTGGGGTGGTGGATTATTCTTTAAACAAGTTAGCCGAAATTTCCCACATTAGGATTCCTATTTTGTAAAAGTTTTACTCATTTTTATGAGCTTCTCATTATAGTGTAGGCATAATTGGTAATGTAAATTGTGTTACTTTTGCTCTATTACCATTTTTGAAATTTGAATAGTAGAAGTTAAAGCTTACTGTTTCTCACTGTGTAGAAAAGAAGCATATGGTTCGTTAATTGAAAGCGTGACCTTTGTGCATTATTCTCTATTGAATTTTGCTTATTGATTCCTAATCCTAATTGTTCTGGTTACTTAGATTTGTGTAAATGTAGTATATTCTATCTTCAAAGGGAGAGGGAAGAAATATATATATACTCAGATTTGTGAAAATGTACTCTAAAATCTTGTTTACCCAAAAGCTCTTAGAATCACCTAGTACAGGCCAGGCCAACAGAACAAAAACACAACAATAAGATCCTTAATATATGTACACTTACGGCTAGAAATATCACTTCTGCTGATTTATATTTGAAGGCAAACAATGTACATTTTTTTATGGTATTTTAACTATGTACATTATGTAACCTGTATGTATAATACTAATCAAGTATTATCTTCTGCCAAAAGTTATCAGCCCTCTTCCCCAAACTCCTTTGTGAATCTTTCATGTACCTCAAGATCTGCTTTACTCACTGTTGGCTTCTGCCTTGCAAGCACTTTATCAAAATCTGCTCTTGTTATCGGCGGCGGAAGGATCTGCATTCCCAATCAAACCACCTTTTAAGTCAAAGGGCATATAATGCTAGAATTTCTAGAGTATCTTCTGAATTGAGCTCATTATATAGGAAAATGGTGATCATCAAACTACATATCTATCCTATTAAACAAGGCATATATAACAATCTTTCGCCTGCAAAATGCACAATAACCTCAACAGAATAAATAGAAATTGAAAATAGTAAATTACATTCAGAAATGCTGAACTTAAAAGTTTTAGATCAATGAAGAATAATTCTTCTGTGTACCAAAAAATTTAGTGTTGCCGTTTTTTATCATATGCAATATTTATTTGTTTATCCTGTCAATACCTTTGAAGCAAGGCCTTGTTCATCAAGTTCCTCTAGTGTGATCTTGATAGCTCCTCGTTGGGTTGATTCACAAGGCAGCCACATGCCATCAGAAGTCTCCATAAAATATTTAGCATTCCGGGTTTTACGAACGGGTTCAAAGAGTACATCTTTAACCTATCAAATGAATACAAGAACAAAATGAGAAAAAAAAGGAAAGAGCTAGCTACTTATGTCTTTTCATTAACCTCTGAAATGAAACTTATTAGTACAGTACTGTAATATTTGAAGTAAACTGACACTCACACAAACAGAAATATCTGAACCTGAAAATCCTTCTGTTTTCTGAGCCAAGTGCTCAAAATCACGTTCAGTTAAGTTGTGGGGAGTATCTCCAAGATGCACCTATTGATGACTCATATCAGATTCCAGAAATGACAATAAGAAAAGGTCCTAAACTACAGAAATGTATTTTACTATGATATTCTAATAGGCCTATACAATTCGAGAAACATAATACCTTAAACATATTTTGCCTTGCCTTCATATCTGGGAGAGGAATGTATATTCTCTTGTCAAAACGCCGCCGAATGGCCTGTTGTCCATTTTGCAAGAAAACTCTACTGATATTATAAGACAATTTTATTTGTGAACATGGAAGTCTAAAGGATGAGGCTATTCTCACCTGATCCAGAGCATAAGGAGTATTTGTGGCTGCAAGAACAAGAACTTTATGATCATCATTCCCTATACCCTGGAACACATAAAAGATACCCCTCAGTATTAGGTAGAACAGAAACTGAAAGTGCACAAACAGCAATTTAGATAAAAGATACATGAAATTTACCAAACAATATTCCAGTTAAAACACCCAAGAGGAGTGAGGCAGTTTTACTAATTCCAAAAACTAGAATCATGAGAAGAATAAAGGCAGAAAAATTCATTGTCTCTGCACCACTATGTACGAGAATGCTGATGAAATAAAAGAGATATAGGGCTCAAGCTAGGGCTTCCAAGTTACAGTGGTTTTAACTTGTGTCAAAGGACTTGAGTTAAGAGACACGATCAATTTGGTGGTGACTCGGTTAAATTGCATATTCATGCACTTAAAGTAACATAATTATCAAACAAAGATATAGGCTAGTCTATTTATACAGTTACACACCAGTAATGAAGCCAAGCGCAAAGCTGACATTTTGAAAAAAGGGGCTCAAAATTGCAAGTTTTCTCATTCCAATTTGTGTGACTTAGACGAGTGCGATCTATGCATTAGCTTGAAGGGGAGTATAGTCGAAAAATTACGAGACTTGATTACCTAGAACACAGTACATTGTAGGCCGTGCTACAGGAACGGGGTCAAAATATACAACTTTATGTTTGGTAGAAAAAGGGAGGCTCAGTCAGAACACATGAATTACAGTCGTTGGGCTAATTCATGTGTTCCTGTTAAATATGATAATAGTATAATAGATTTTATTATAATCTTATTTGGCACGATATACTTTAAAAAATGAGGAAATTGATACCAATAAGTGGTATATTGTTAACAACATTGACTAAGCTAATTAGGGTTGGCTATACGAGTCTTTTATTTGCATTCTGCCCCGTTCATAGCTAAATCCGCAAAAATCTCAAGAAACAGTAGATCTTTTGCGACAATTTCCACCCATATAGTTCTAAGTCCATCTCTTTCCTTTTTAGCATCCTCCACCAACAATGTATCACACTTACGAACTGGAGCGCATGATGATTTATGTAATACATAACTAAATTATCTCAGACGTCCTTCTTTCATTATTATTATGGCTGTTCAAACAAAAGTCCTGAAACAAATTTTAAAAATCATCCTAATAGTATGGATAAAAATTGATTAACCCATCACTAAGCCTAAAATACAAAAATATTAATTTTTCTCAATTAGCATTAAATGGCCCAGCTATTAGAAAAGCTATTATCATAACATTGATTAAGCCTAGAAAATAAGAAACAATATTTTTCTCGCTTAATATTAAATAGCCTAGATATTAAGAAGAGCCAAAATTTTATTCTTCTCAACTCTTCCATTCTTTTTTCCATTATTTATCTGCCAGATGGGGTAATCAAATTACACAAACCAGAATGTGTACCACCAAGTTCTGGACTGCGGAAGTACTGCAATTCAAGGTGCACCATGGTACTTTCAGGATAGCAACATATTAGGTAACTATGGTCACAGACAATTATGCCCTGAGAATCCCTCCTACCAGCCTATTATTTCCTTTTCTTTCTTCTCACTCTTATCTATTATTTTCTATCTATATATTATCCATTAACTTGTCTAAAAGAATCACAGCAGTAGTGAAAGTTGCCTCTACCAGAACATGAAGCCTGAATCTTTTTCCTACAATACCCCTTAAGTTAGTTGGATTTTAAACAATTTTCTTTAGTACTTTTTCTGTGTAATCAAGATGGTTTCTTCATTTATATTTCTAACTATTTTAGTTCTTCAATCCACATGTAAGCCAAAATGCAGTTCTTTAGATCAAAAGAAGAATAGTCTTGCTGACCGCATTTACATTTTCCTACTATTCTGAACAATCTATATGTCCAATTACATAAAATATTCTCAGATGTCAATATTCCATCAGAAAGCAATTACTCTTTCTCCTACAGCATACTTGCAGAAAACAACAGAAATTCCATATTTTGCACAGAAGAAAATAGAATAATTATATACACACACACACACACACACACACACACACACACACACACACACACACACACGCATATATATGCACTTACATAGAGTAATAATTTTAATATTGAAATGAGAACAATTTTGGTCTTCATCCAGAAAATGCAAATTACCTGCATTTGTACAAGAAGTTCTGTTTTGATGCGCCGAGATGCTTCACTCTCATTGCCTTCACCCCGTTGCCCACATAATGCATCAATTTCGTCGATGAAAATGATAGAAGGAGCACTGTCACGAGCCATTCGGAAAAGATTTGATACAAGCTTCTCACTTTCACCCATCCACTTGGAAACAAGGTCTGAGGAAGAAACACTGCATATAGATGAAAATGCTTAAAAGCTAACAAAATTAAACTCGGAGGAGACTTGTAATTAAAGAAGTTTTGGATGTTCAGGCTTACAATCTAACATACATGCATCTAAACAAGAGATTTCATAGTAGTTGTGTAAGTGAGTTCCTTGTAACAAATAAGATTTATAGACATAAAATACTAGGCATGTATCTGATGAAAATTCTTTTCCAGGATTCAATGGCATGATATTAACAAGAAAAGATAAAAAGGAAAAGGACCTCGGACATCCACTAAAAAAACAGAGTGATACACATGAGAAAACAATACACATTATCATGTGTGGTAACCAGTCCTCGTGGTGTAAGCACAAATTAAGAATACTGAATGTTTGACCATAACATCCTCAGCTCATCATGGACCTTCCCCTCCAGATTAAGTCAATATCCCCGCTAAGATCATTTATATAAAATGAATAGCCAAATAAACTTAGCCTCAATTCTTCTGAATGGTATTTCTCTTGCAAGTTCGTGGTGGCATCTAACCCAGTTCCATACAAGGAAATCTGGATCTGATGCCTTGAGCATGTCAACTTTCATACAATAAAGATAGCACAGATTCTATGGAGTCAAAGATTCAGCATATGATATTGATCCATTTATACGGGGAGATACCACCAAAATTCTGTGCAAGTGAAATCCACCATAGATAGAGAGTTGCACTCAAATGAAGGTGCTGCCAAGGATAGAATCATTTTACAGACTTTTTTCTTTTTTTTTTTAAATGCAAGATCCAGTAACACTTCTCCGGAATATGTCATCAGTGGTCCAGCTATTTCAAATTCTCAATCTTTCATTTCTCATCCTTTACACTCTTCATATCCTTAATCTGCTGAAAATGCTCCACAATCCCATACTTTTTAACAAAATGACATTTTAAAATATATTAAATGAGTTCATAGTGGACTGACAATTTTTATAAACACAATAATCAAAATGTGAAGGTGAAAGTACAAACAAGATACATAATTGAATATGCATAAAATCCAGAAATTTGTGCTAGATTGAAACAGCAAATAGCATCTTGAAAAGATCTGAAGATTAGATATCCATCCGCTATTAATGAAGGTATATACTAAATTGTGGTCTGTGATAGGGTGTATTACCTAAAGAAAGTTGAATCTGCTTCTGTTGCAACAGCCTTTGCTAAATATGACTTACCTGTTCCAGGAGGACCGTATAACAAAAAGGCCCTCCATGGTTTTCTCTTCCCTGAAAAAGAAGCAGACCAATGAATAAACATCCAGATTTAGGACACTAAGAAATGCAACAAAATTTTACAAAATAAGGATGAATTTGTTTCATTCCTTAGATTTTGTTGCCGAAATCTGGAAGCACTTAACTAAAGTCATGACTAACAGGGTCTTTTGCCCTATGATGTTGCATGCTGAAGAGTTAAATTACTGTTTACCTATTAAAAAACAAAAGAGTGATGTTTTTTGACATAATTAATCTCTTAAAAAAAATACAAATATTTATATATATCCTGTAAAGTAGTCAAATTGTAAATTTATTGTCTATAAAGTAGTAAGTTATACCCATAAAATGGTTCCATTTTGAGAAAACAAGAACAAGAAAATGGAAGGGTGTAGACTTCATCACACCAGTTAGTCAGTTACTACAAAAGAATAGCTTTGATATCTCCCAAAACTGATTTCAAATTCACAGCAAGCATGTTATCAACCAACCTGGCAATAAAACACACTAGATTTTGACTTCTAACTTAAGAATGCAAACTTCAACTCAGTTTATCATTTTTTTTTATCTCACAACATGTTTGACACCCCAATAGTGTCAGAGCAGAAGTAGAAGCCTGTTTGTCAGGTGTATCTATAATACCATTTCCTTGTATGAATTTATGTATGTACCTTTTCAAATGCATACTCCGTATGTGTTTGCTTATACACTCATAAATACAAAATCCATACATTCCTCTTCTCCTAATATAAAAATTCCAGTAAAGTTGGAGTTAACCTTTCAGTTGTTGCATTTCATGAAACAAATGATAATAATATATGTGCAAAGACTATACACTATCATTGGAAGGAGCAACCACTTAAATGAACAATTGCATATTCAATTTTAACCAAATCAATCAAATAATTGTAAGTTGAAGAAAGAAAATACAACTTTACAACAGAACAGTAAATGAATTTCAACTAGCAAACTGTTGCCAACTTCAGGGACTCTTTTCTATGGTGATTTGCTAATGCCACCTGCTTAGATTTTACAAATGCATAGCAAACAGCAATATATATGCTGAACAAGAAACCAAAAGCAGAACATACAGTTCAAAACATTATGATAAAGCAACTAACCAGTAAAGAACTGTGGGAATTTCACAGGCAATATTACAGCCTCTTGCAATGCCTGTTTGGCACTTTCAAGCCCAGCCACGTCATTCCATTTCACATTTGGCTTCTCCCTAATGATAACAGAATCAAGTCCAGCCCTAAGCTTTGCTATCTCTGGATCCTCGTCTTTTCTTTCTCCATCTTTTGGCTTTGACTTTGGCTTTGCCTTTGGTTCTGTAGCAGATCCATTTGAAGTGGGAACACTCCCCTCATTATCAAGAATTGCCCGAATTTCCTCTGCCCTCCTTAAGTATCCCATACATTTTTCTTTAATTGTTTTTGCAATCTGTGGATTCTTCTCATACTTAAGGTGAGTTTGGAAGTACTCTAATGCATTTTTGTAAAGCTGAAATGCTTTAGCATAGTTACCAGCATCATCCTCTTTAACAGCCTGCTTCGCATACTCTGCCCCGTGTTCTATAAAATTGCAATACATTTTGCACTCACAAGAGACAAAATCAATCCTAAAAGAGATGGTTTCCACTTAAAATCAACCCGTTTTCAACTCCCTGATTTTCTTTAAGTCTAGACGGTAAACGTTAAAGAATATGAAAACCCAATATTCCAATGAGCTATTTCTATGATCCCTTTAAGTTTTCAATAGTTTAAACATATACAAAACATCAATAGTGCTGCAACTTAATCAAGCTACACATTCAATACTTCAACACAATCAGGGCCTGAAAAACACCAGAAAATAGTCAAAATTAAATAATAATAAATGAAATCCAATGCTTGAAAGAGGAAAACACTTCAAAACAGTGAAGGACCCAAAATCGCCAAAATTCAGTCAAAGCTTAAGAACCCAATACTCAAAATATAAAGCTTGAAACTAGTTTTGAGAAACATGATGCTTTAAGATACTACAACTTGTACATCTGCTTTTCTATTTACTAACAAGACAGGAACAAAACCCAAATTTGTTGCATTTTCATTTTGTCTTCTCTGTTTTTACCAATCCAATAAAGAAATTTTGATATATTAATAATCTATCTGCAGTTCTGCAGCAAATAAGAAATATAATAATAATAAGAAGAAGAAGAAGAAGAAGAAGAAGAAGAAGAAATAAAGCGATATATGAGTTAGTGTAGCAGAAACAAAACTACCAATTAACGAGCTTGCCATTTGAGCCTCGATCACGAACGCATGCTGCTTGCTGCAAAGTGATGGTGCTCTGATATTTGGGATTTGGGCGTTCCACACCATTAAGCAAACCAGCCAATTAATGCCAGACAGGCCTTTTTCAGTTCAAAAATGGAAAATGGGCCACAAGCCCATTAATAACAACAATATAGTCGTGTATTAAAAAAAAATTGTAATAAAGGTGCTTAGGTTATCATTCCAATTTGAGTAATATTTTTGATCAAAATAAATTAATTGAATTTTTTATTTAATTAATTTAACTGTATTAATTTTTAATTAAATTTAATTGACCCGTTTTGACTGAATTAATTTTAATCAACACAAATTAAAGAAAATAGAAAATAAAAATTTAATTAACCGAATGAATTTAATCTAAAATTATAATTAATCGACTTTAACTAAAATAAAAATTAACTAAACCTATTAATCACTACTTAATCAAAAGAAAAATTAAAATATTTTAATATTATTATTTATTTAATCAAAATAACGTAATTTTGAAAGTCGGTTAATTTGATTAATTCGTTTAAATTAACTTTTAATCAATAACTGAAAATTTGATTTTCTTTGACCGAACTTTTAATCAAATATTTATTCATCGAATCGAATTGATTGAATTAAACAAATTAATTGAATTGATCGATCTGAATGCTTATTCATAAATGTCATATTTTAAAACTTTACTTAAAAAAAAGTATTAGTTTAACTTTAAATTTTAAAATAATATCATTTTCATTATTTATTTATTATTTTACTATTTTATTCTCATCTTTATTGTCCTTGCTGTTAGTATATGTAAAATTTATTTATTAAACGACCTCAATTTATATCAACTTTTTTCGATAAAAAATTAAAAAAAAATTTATTTAGAAACATAATATTTTATATTATTAATATCGGAATTGATAGAATATAAATATTTACCATGGACTTAGTGGTAATTTATATGCAAGTCTCTAATAATTATAGGAAATAATACGAATATTTAACATAAAATTCTATATTTTCCTTCAAAAAAGAGTCCAATATATACAACATTATTTCTCAAAAGAGAGGACTATTAATCTTTCTCGAAACATAGTCTACGATAACCTAGTGGCCACCAGGAATTATATATTAAAAAAATTATAGTGAAACGTGTTCTAGAATTCACCTAAGTAAAATTTATAATGGACTGCAAAAACAGTAGATATATTGATTAATATATTCCATTATTGCACAGTATGCATGCATATTGCCAGGTTGCAATTTCTTATGGATGAAGTAATAATAATCAGTTAATTAGCTCAACTGATCATTTGATTTAAGAAACTAAATTGAATTCCCAGTCTCAAGAAAAGCTATACATATATATCTATATATAGCTATAACAATTTTCCATTCCACGCCACCAATCTGCTTTCTCCTCAATGAACAAACAAATTAGCTTCCATATCTGTTACTGTTATCTTCTGCTCTGCTACTTGTATTTATTTACAGGTAAATTGCATTTCTTTTAACATCCTAAGTTACATGGTTTCCTTTTCATTAATGGTTTTATTTGCATCAATTTGAAGAAGTTGATGCCGTGAAAGAATCCCATAGAGAAAAATACCATCATCATCGTCACCAACATGGCTTAGTGAAGCTTTTTGTTTTTGGAGATTCATATGCTGATACTGGCAGCTGGGAAAAGTCTGCTATTTCATGGAAACAGCCTTATGGGATCACTTTTCCAGGGAGACCTGCCGGCCGCTTCTCCGATGGCCGTGTCTTGACAGATTATATAGGTAACACTATAGAATAGAATAATGTGGCTTAAGCAGCAAATTAAATTCTTGTTTAGGAAATCAAAATTTATAGAAAGAGTACGATTTGTAAGTTTCATTATAAACCTACTCGGTTACTTCCAATTATGTAAATCAATAGTTAAGTTCTTATTTGTATTATTTTTTCTTGGAACATATGCAGCTTCATTTCTGGGTATAAAGTCTCCGGTACCTTGTTCAAGATGGAAGCAAACCTCAAAAAATTCGAGTCTAAAGTATGGAATGAACTTTGCATATGGTGGGACAGGTGTGTTTGACACTTTAAACAAACAACCAGACATGGGGACACAGATAAACCTTTTTCAACAGCTACTTGAAGAAAAAGTGTACACCAAACAGGACCTTAACTCTTCCATTGCTCTTGTATCTCTGGCAGGCAATGACTATAATACCTATCTTTATAAGAACGGTGACCTTAAGGTGAGTTTGGTAAACTGAATATTGTTCATATTTATTATAATTAACCCTTTGGTAGGTAATCTGTTGCTTCCCCGTGTACTTGACGACGTATATTTGGTTTACAATTTTAGGGTCCGTTTATTTAGAAAAATAACTTATTTTTAAAAAATATTTTTCTTTAAAAATATTTTTCAAATGAATTATTTTTCATTATTTGATTGCAATATTAAAAGTTAGTTAAAAATATTAAAATTTTTAACTCATAAATTCATAAAAATGGTAATAATAATAGAAATTTCATATTTTAAAAATTTTATGGATAAATATAAAAAGAATGAAAAAAATATAATAAATTATGAAAGTTGTTGGTAAGTGGTGGCAGTGAGTACCAATTATTAATAAATTAAAAAAAATAGATTTATATGTTCGAAAAATATTTTAATCTCTTGAAAATAAAAATTTATTTTCCTTAAAAATGACTTAAATTTTCTTTGACCAATAAAATGTTTTTCATTAAATTATTTTTCTGAAAGTCCCCAAATAATAAAAAATTATGAAAAATATTTTCCTATATGTTATTTTCCGAAAATAAACAAACCTTTAGTGTGATTGACTACCAATAAAATTTGGCATAAAATGGTTACTATTAGTACTAGCCAGGCATAATTATTTAATTTGTTATATATATATATATATATTAAAATATTTACACTCTTTTTTATGGAAGCTGGTTTAAACCCAACATCAATACCATCATTTTCTATATTTCACAGGATTTGCCAAAGTTCACAACATCAATTATCAAACAACTTTCAAAGAACCTAAAAAGGATTAATGGTTTAGGAGTGCAAAAAATAGCAGTAACAGCATTGCAGCCTGTAGGTTGCTTGCCTGCATTGGCTGCCTCTTCTTCATATAAAAACTGCAGTGAGAGTTGGAATAGAGCCTCTAACCTCCACAACCAGATGTTGGAGCAAGAAGTGCAGAAGTTGAACAATGAGACCCACTCACAGAAACACGTTTTTGAAGTTTTGGATCTATTTAATGCATTCATGCATGCATTCAACAAAACACTCTATCCAGGTATGTATATTAATGTCTCGTGAATGACTTACCTATTCCCACTGTATGGACCTATCCTATCTATACACTAAATTCATGGAAAACAAGCTTTTGGTTATTACGAAAGCGTTTCTGACTATTCACTTGAAAAAAAAAGATAAAATAGTAATAATTTTCTAAGAAACTCTTTATGAATTGGCTTAATAAATATGACCGGTCATACATTACGGTTAATTAATTAGCATGGCATAATTAAAAATTGTTTGAATATATAATTTCATCCTAGAACTTTGTTACTTTAACATTGTGTCCCTTTCTATTTTTATTTTGGCTCATCAGATACTTTAATTTATAAAATTACTATTAAACACTTTAATATGTGAAATTATTTAATTAAACATTTTAACTTGCAAAATTAGATCAATTAAATGTCTATTAAAAGTTGAAAAATGTGAAATTATTGTTCCAAAAACTATACTAACTATATATCAAATAAATATTTTGCATATAGAAGCTAAAAACTTTAAAATTATTATTGTTAATATGGAAAAGTGAGTAATGTTATAAAAATTTACAAGTTTAAGTGTATTATTGGTCATTCACAAAGTTCATGGCGCCATAAGATTAAAGTTGTAAAGTTTAGGGATGAATTTGTGTATTCAGCCACTAAAAATTATATTTTACTGGGTAATGAATTAAAATTTTATTTATAGTTTAGTATAATCAAAATTAAAAATATGACATATGATTGATTAATATAATAATACTATTTTTTTTTTGGAATTCTTCCATTCAGAAAGCTTGAACTATGAGAGTTCACTGAAGCCATGTTGTGAAGGAGTGACAAGTGATTCCTCATGTGGAGACATAGACAAGAATGGAACAAAAAAGTATGTGATATGCAATAATCCAGAGATTTCAATTTTTTGGGATATGGTACACCCTTCTCAGAATGGTTGGCATCAAGTTTATCTCACTTTGAAATCTTCACTTCACAAACTCTATTAGATGAGATAAATTCCTCCCAGTTAGCCTCTTTGCCTCCATGAGCGAGCGAAGTTAGCCAAGTTTTACCTAGACATTTAGAATGAATATGGGTCTGGACACCTCGTGTAAGAAAAAAAAATCTACTAGATAAGATGATCAGTCTATTTGTTCATTGTTCTTGTCAATTGTTTTGGAACAATTAAAATAGTCTTATGTGCTTGCTTGAAGCTTACACAATATTGTTAGTTTGTTTACTTAGTGTTGTGTTTAAGTGATATTTTAGCTAATTATTAGGTTAAGTAGTCTAATTTTATTAAAATATAATAGAAAATAGGGAGAAAAGTAAAAAGAAAATAGAGAGAATAGAGAGAATACGAGAGTATGTTTATTATTGGGGTTCTTAGGCAAATGTCATATTTAATATTTGAGTTTTTTACTGAATGTCATAAAATATAAAAAATTGAGAAACTAGCACATTTGGTGAAAAATAATTTAAAAATGCCTAAAATAACATCTTCCCATATAACATTGTTAATAGCTCTAAAAGAAACCTAACGTAGCTCAACCACTAGAAAAGGAAACACAATGGCAATCAACTTTTCTATTACTACAATCACTCCACAAAAATCAGCAGTTGAACCACTAGAAAAGGAAACACAATGATAGTCAACTTCTCTATCGCTATAATCACTCTACAAAACGACAACATCCTTGTTCAATATCGTGATACTGTGCGATTTCTCATTTGGATTATAATACCTACAGCCGCTGTTCACTCAATCTTTTATATATATAGTAACTCATTTTGCAAATTAATAATATGTTTTGCAACTATAAATACAGTAAATATATATATATATATATATATTAGCAAGAATTTTCTTTTTCAGTTAAGCTTATTTCGAAAAATTTCCTTCAGATATTAAGAACGAAATCTGCAAAAAGATTGATGAAAGCTCCATGCAGAAGCAGGAATACATTCTAAACTTTCTCCAAGATTGTGCTATACATAAGGTTTTCATTCTAGGATTATCTTGGACATGGGAAACCCATTATGGTGAAAAACACAGAACCTGTCCAAAGACGGATTTCGATTGTCAATTTCCCCTTTTGCAAGAAAAGACTGTAGATGCCATCTGACTTACAACATTTGTAGGGTTTGTCTCGACCTCTTTATTTTCAAACCAATCACTATTGGAAATAGAGAAATTGGTGAAATCCTAATAACGCCTCACACGCTGTTAGATTATGGATTTCTTCACCAATTTGTTTTTACAAAACCAGATGAAGCCAATAGCTTTAAAAGAAAATTGCAAACAATCGTCATAGAGAGTTTCAATTTTGGAAAATATGTCCAAGTCATGATTGATACAAAAGCTCTTGAATGGATTAATGGACTCAATTATCCAACTCATCACAAAATGTCAATAACAGCAAAAGATGGATATCCCAGTCCAAAGGCAGATTATCTTTAATGGCCTTGTCATAATAATTCTCTTTGAGAATAAATAAAGCATTGGCAATCAAGGGTCTTTGCAAGGAATTTCGATTGGGATGATTCTTATTTTGCCAGACCAATAAAATTAATTGTTGAAGATCCTTACTGTAAGATCTATGGTACCAAAAAGATACAAATACCTATGGAAATACCTTTTTGGTCTAATTCATATTTCACGAACCTAATTCAATTATACAGAATGGAGTATGAAGAAGAATACAAGAAAGGTATCATAAGAGGTAGCAGTGAAACATGTTTGAGTATACTTTGGTATCAATGAAAAAAAAAAGAAAAGAAAAGAAGAAAAAAATTTTTTATAGGTTTTTTAGGTAGCAGACTTAGAAAACAGTTCAATTAGAAGACTGAAGAATATCAGTGCAGAAAAGCAGACATGAAGAAAAATCCTCAAAATAAATATCCACCTCCACTCATAAGAGTGGGACCCACATATACCGCATAATATTTTCACTCACAAGTGGATGGGACCCACATGTTCCCCACAATTTTCACCTCCACTCACAAGTGGAAGGGACCCACATGTTCCCCACAACTTCCACCTCCACTCACAAATGGAAGGGACCCACATGTTCCCCACTTGCCAAAAAATTTCCCCATAAAAGGCAACTCACCCCTCTCTCCCAAAACACAATTCTTACACAATTCCTACATAATTTTACACAACACTTCACACTCTTCACACAATCCTTACAACCCTCTCTTTCCGAAACCAACACACACCTATCTCCTTCCTCTCTCATCAAGCTCTCCTACACTTCTACCTCCTACTATCTCTCAAACACATCTGTGAAAGAATTGTGAAAGAATTGTGTTTTGGGAGAGAGGGGTGAGTTGCCTTTTATAGGGAAATTTTTGGGCAAGTGGGGAACATGTGGGTCCCTTCCACTTGTGAGTGGAGGTGGAAGTTGTAGGGAACAAGTGGGTCCCATCCACTTATGAGTGGAAATATTATGGGGTATGTGGGTCCCACTTTCTTATGAGTGGAGGTGGATATTTGTTTTAAAGATTTTTATTCATGTCTACTTTTCTGCACTGATATTCTTTAGTCTTCTAATTGAACTGTCTTCTAGGTCTACTACCTGAAAAACCTGTAAATTTTTTTTTTAATTTTCTTTTCTTTTCTTTTCTTCTTCTTCTTCTTCTTTTTTCATTTTTTTTACGGATATCTCTTTATGGGTGGAAAAATCCCATACCAATCATCTTCATTTTCATCAGCTAGGTCAACAATTGGTTCTGAGCTTTCACTTGGAGATTTCTCAATTTTTTCAGAGCGCGACTGTACCAATTTTGCCATGATACTGAACATTTCTTTTTCTAATTTTGCTTGGGCATGAAGGGAACTAATCTGATTCTTTTGGTTTTGGAATTCAATTCAAGAGTGCTCAGAAAATTCTTTTCCCTTGTTTTGGGTCTGAAACCATTGTCGAACTGCTCGAAGAGTTAAGAGATAACCTATTTTGAAGTTATCCCACCATTTGATTTTGAATTTCCTGATTAAGATTGAGATTTTGCTGTCAGGGTCATCTTTATAACCATATTCCCAATGTACTACCCAAGGCACATAATATTTTATGGTAAAGAGTAATAATGGATCAAATGAGGTTTCAAACTCTGTGGTAGAATAGTTTCTTTGGAAAAAGGTGTATCCTTCAAAGTTATCATTGGGAAGGATTTGGGGCAGGGCTCCATACCATTTCCACTAATTGAAGAACCAGAATGGGATATTTGTTTTGGTCATATCAATTTGTTGGCTCCTTGAGCCAGGAAAGAAGAGCCATAAATGTTTTTTGTGTTTGTTTTGGATCAAGAAGGCATTGGTCCATGCTTGCTGGTAATCCCAATAAGAAAAGGTTTGGCAATAAGGATTTTTGTCACAATCTAGAGTTAGTTTGGCATAGATCTTGGCCCCATTCTTTTGGATGAATGATTTTGAGAATTTGGCCGTGGAATACCCTATTTCAAGGTCATATTTGCATTTATTGTGGACAACGATAACAGAACTTATTTTACTTCCACTCAGATTAAAATGACTAAAACTTACAGAGCCCATTTTTTCAAGAATGAGCTTATAGTAAATATGAGGTTTAAATGGATCCCATTGCTTAAAATGTCAATCTTTAAAGAGAATTTTTGCAGAAATCCAAGGATCTGAATTGTAAAATCCATCTTCCATGGTTAGTTTGAAGAACTAGATTTTGAAATTTTTTGAGAAAGATATTTTGGAAAAATATTTTGAGAAGACTCTTAAGAAAGGGAATTTTGAGAAGAATCTTATGAAATTAAATTTTGAGAAAAATTTTGGGAGAGAGTTTTGACTTGTGGGCTATGCACCACAAGTTGTTTACCTTCTAAAAGTTGATCTAGTGCTTCCTTTTGAGGGCTTGGGGTAGGGTGTTTCTGACTAATGCTGCCAATTCAAGATTTTCTAAAATTGATTGAAGCCATTCTTAGAGTCCTGAGGTGTTATGAGTTATTATGGGATTGGTTTGGTTGGTATTTTTGGTGTTTTTTATAGTGGTGGATGGTTCAATATTTTGCCTTCTGTTGAGATTGACTTTGTAAATTCGATGTGACTTTGATCAAGTACTTTCAAGAGGTGACTTGTTGCAAAATACAAACAAAACCAGTTGAAAATTTTTGAGAATTTTGTAACAAAAGCATTTGCTTTTCATCAAGATTTTCTTTAGATTTTTGAGCGCTAGAGATCAAGGAGTCAAGAACTTGAACATCATTTCTCAATTTTGTTTTAGTTGTTGAAGTTCTCGCTTAACAAGTCTGATTTCCTTTTTTGTCCCCTAAAGAGTAGGATCAAAATATTTGTCTGTGTCAAGTGATTCATTGGATAGAGAAGTTACACTAAAAGACTGATGAAATTTTTTTATGCATTCCTTTTGGATTTCTGGGTTTGAAACATCACCAATAATATCCAAAAAAAATTTTTGTTCTCTCAGCCATCCGACTGTCATTTCTCAAACAACCCCAACTCCTGTCCTGAGGGAACAAAAAATCAAAGTCCTCTTTTCAAACCTCATGAGATGATGAATAGCAGTAGAGTTCAGTTTCAAACTATGCCAACTCATAATGAATTTATGGAAGCAATCAACCAATTTTAGATGATCACTGCCAACCAATTCAAAATGCTGTGGCCACCCTCATTTTTTCTATTTCTTTACATTTTGTAGGAGATACTTCACATGTTAAGGATAAAATGATCCTTGGATTTCTGTAAAAATTCTCTTTAAAGATTGGCATTTTAAGCAATGGGATCCGTTTAAACCTCGTATTTACTACGAGCTCATTATTGAAAAAATGGGTTTTGTGAGTTTTAGTCATTTTAATTTGAGTGGAAGTAAAATACGTTCTGTTATTATTTTCCACAATGAATGCAAACATGACCCTAAAATAGGGTATTCCACCGCCCAGATTCTCAAAATCATTCATCCAGAAGAATGGGGCCAAGATCTATGCCAAACTAAAACTCTAGATTGTGACAAAAATCCTTATTGCTAAACCTTTTCTTATTGGGATTACCAACAAGCTTGGACTAAT
>CANUEX010089226.1:0-21565 GCA_948099535.1 Jatropha multifida | reverse complement strand
TGTTTAGTTGCACAATTGGGAAATAGGTAATTAATGGGATTAAAATACCTAACAATATATCGAGAGAGCTTGTTAGTGACTTTAGGGTTTTTTCCCTACTTGAACAATTAAAATTGATTAACAAACTAATAAAATAAATTGGGTAGAGTTAAGTGAAGTCAATATCCCTAGTAGCTTTTAAACTTTGATTTCTTTTCATCAATTAGTCTTATTTGAATTCTTTCCTATTATTTTATTTTATTTTATTTTACTTACTTTTACAAATACCCTCTTTTATTATTGTTTAAATAATAATAAATTAAAATAATTTTGGTACTTGGCATATAATTTTCGTGGAACGATACTCTACTCACTCCTTACTACTTGTTGCGATTTCGTGCACTTGCAAAAATTGCGGTCAATGACAGAATAACAAGTTTAACATTTAATATAATAATCCACATTAGGAGAAAAATTAAAATATTATTTGGAACTTACTAGTTACTACCAAACAAGTACCAAAATCACATTTGAGGAAAGGTTACATCCATTCTTTGTGTTGCTATTAGTTTGATCATAGCAGATATTGGAAGGAAACGATTTATATGCCCGACCAGTTTGAGAGTAAGACTTAGTTGTTCTTTTTGTTATATTAGAAGTATGGATAGTCCTCTCTTTTTATAGAAGGGATGACAGTCTTCAACCTCACTCAAAAAATTGGTGTAGAATTTGATGACATGATTATTTTCATGTCATAACAGGGTCAACAATATAATGAGACAAACATGATAAACATAAACTCAAATCCATTAGTCTTGTGTTGGTTTGTATTGCATGTTCTGAAATATTGCAACCCCTAATTAACAGCATTGACTAATCACACTAGCCCAAGGCCAAAATTTTATTTGCACATGCTTCTAGTGACATGATATATTTGCTGAATTTAGATCATCGGTGGACATGAAATGAACGCATTCTTGTTCATTAGCATAATCTCTATTTCACCATGAAGAATCGCAATCGTTAAGGAGAACTTAATACAGAAATAAAATGAGCAAGATAAAAGGTTTCATGGGAGACATGCAGGATAATAGGGCAATATGTGCAGTTTGTGATAGACCACCACCTGACAGTGGGAACTCAGTACTGATACTTAAGACCTTAGAAGTTTCACAAGCAAGTTATCATGGTGTAGCTTAGAGGGGCAACTGAACATGTCACCAAATATCTTGCTCGGCTTAATTATCGCACTCAAATTGATTTAAGGATGAAAAATATTCTTCTCTAAATCAAACTGCAGGTAATGCAAGGGAATCTGTGAAGATAAACAATCAAATGAAAGATTCAAAGAAGTTTGAGGGCCTTGAGTATTATAATCATGGAGATGAAGGGAATTTACTTAATTATAGGAATTCTCGTAAGAAATAGAAACTCACGATAGTCTAGCAAAAAATTGACAAAGAAGACACTTCATGACAAACCATATCAAAAATCTAATGGGTGCAGACAAACTTCAAAGATTAATAGCATCATTGAGCTAGCCTACATGTAGGCCAACAACTATAGAACCAAAAGACAATTAGATTTTCAAAATTAGGATGTACAGCAATTCATGGTGGCTTATTTTGTATATCAGAGATTATTGTTCAATATTAAACCAAAATACCAATGTACATATGAGAAACATCAGAGAACACTTCCAGAAATGGATAAATGCCATTTAGTTGACATTTTATGATTTGATATATGGAATAGAAAATTCTTATACTATGAAATTAAGAAGGAACATGATTGGGAAATATAGTCCATGAGCCTCCCTATATATAGAACTGTGTAGTGTATTCCGTGGTTTGAAGTTATTCCACTAGAAATGGAAAAGCACTATATATAGTCATGAGATATATTGTCCAATCATCTCTCCCCCACCACACCGAACCCCACACCCCACAGCCCTTGAAAGGGAGGGCTAAGCACTAATATAAACTATTCAAAATATGTTTCTATTACTACTTCTAATTCATTTTATTAGCATTCTAAATACACAAGTCCACTTAGGCTTATAAATTAACTCCAATTATTTTCATATTTTATTGTCTATCAAGTGCTATCATCAGTATGCACTTTTAATTGGAAAGTAAAAGAACACACGAAAATACTGAGGATAATAATTTAAAAGAGGCAGTCAAACACCACACAAAAACATGAGTGAGCACTTCAAAATCTAGCCACAAAAATTTTGGAAAGTACATTGTAAGTGTAGAAGCAGTGCAAGTGAAGTCAAAGACAATGCAAAATGATGAAGTCCACCTAAATACTTGGCACTTAAATCTGATTCACTTGGACTAAAGTTTCAGCTTTTGACAATTTCTTTTGATCGACAATTCATGTCTCTGAAAAACTGCAATACATTTTCTAGGACAACTTTAAATGATAACTACATAGCCAAACCAGAGTGGTGCATGCTTCCACAGACTTTTATCATTACTTTGAAACATTGGTGACTGTAAATCTATGCAGAGTTAGCAAGACAGGATGTATAGAAAATTTCACATAAATGTTGTGCTCTGATATCGAAGTTTTTTCAAGGTTTTGAAGGAGGCAGCCTGTGCATTTTCCAAAAGAAAACATGTGCTGATGCCAAATTTTCTCTTGTTTGCATAACCACAGCTTTGAAGCAATTCCCAGAGCAGCAAACTTGTGTACATCCATGTTAAAGATGGGAATTCTAAAGATGTCTTATCCATGACTAACAATGTTATGAAAATATCTCACATCTCAGGATGCATTTCTTTTAAGTTTTAAGGTGCGCACATTATTTTCTCTTCTCCAACAAGCTTAAGAAAAACTAAGAGACTTTCAGAAAACAGATAGTGAAAATCAAAGATAAGACGTGTACAGCAAATAAAAATCGCAGATTTTCTGGAAAGCATCACCAACGAATTTGATCTGCATGACAGCCAGGCAGTATTTAACACAAACGCATCAACAAGAAGATAACCAATCGAGATCAACATCATTTGAATTACCAAGAAATAATGCACTGAGGTTCCTATCAACCAAAACTCCAAAAGTCACCGTGTTTATAAAAAAGTAAATTAATTGTGTCAAATATTAGGACTAGATTGCATATCAGGTCAACTTCATGCTAAGCTGGTCTTGAGAAAGGATGCCAGAAAAAGAGCACGATATTCAGAACATAATTTGTTGACATACTCCATAGAATGACAGAAGGGAGATTAGATTGGTATACATTTGAGCACAACACATATGGTCGTTATGTACACTTTTTTTCTATGTATGTAGCCACACTCAAGCGCAAACATATATTAACTTGCTACAACAAAGCCTGTGTTCAACACCACTGTCACCAGTTTTCAGGGACTTCCAGCAAATATAAAAATGCCTCTTTTTCTTAGAAATAGACTCATAATAACATCAATCAAGGGCACTGTCACCCATACTTGGTCCATTAGTTTCTCAGCAAGCCAAAGTGTTACCTCATTTCACAGGCCACCATAACAAAAGCATAAAAAATCATCAGCAGAATATTATCAATAACAAAAAATTTTATACAGAATAACTTTTACAAATTGGTGCTTTGTAAAAGTCACATTAAAGTTTAGGAGCATCTACGAAGAAATTCTAAAATATTTATAGATGATACCCCGTGCTCTGCTACATATTTTCGGTAACAAGGATCTTCAAGACACTTCTTTTGGCTGACAAATTCCTCTTACCTAATAAGTAAATTCACATGAGTTTGATAATGGAAAAGAATATACTTCAAAAAATAATGTATAATGTGTCTATAAGCAGTTATTTTCATAGCATGTAACACCAAAAATTAAAGTTTTAGATGCGCAAACAAATTAGATGAATAACAAACTTAAGTCCAGATAGCTCCAAATATATTGAAATAATGAACCTTGCTGACTATTTCAACACTAATGCGACGGGAAAAAAGAGATGCATACTTTTGAATCTAGAACCATATATCATCTGAACTCCCTTAAGCAACAAAAATTTCCAAACAGAACATACTTTAATAAAAGTAAATTAGAAAGCAGAATTCGTTCTACTATTTATCGGATGCAACCCAAATGCACATTTTTACACGGCTTTGCTTCAAAATTTAAATTAAAGGAATTAACAATTTCATATTACTTAAGATTTGCTTGAAATCACATCTTAACTTATGTAGTTCATGAGTCCAATTTCTATTCCCCATTTCATATTTCTTAACATCACCTAGTTTGAACCCAAACTTGCCATCTTAACAAGTTGGTGAAACCCATCTGTGAATGTGTACTATATACATAAGGGGTTCTTTTAGTAATTATAGAGAGGTAGAAATGTGCAAGTAATGCTCAAGGAATAATTTAGAAAAGGACACGGGAGGAGAAATAGCCATCTTTGGTGGGCATAGATGTCAATTGATATGTGAGGAATGAAGAAGAATAGTAGACTATCCACTAATAGGAAGTCTGAAACACTTTCCATAACAGAGTAATCAAAAGAGTCATGTCTAGTAGAACTCCACTAATAGGAAGTCCATACTCCGTTGTGCATAAAATTTGTAAAAGTGATCGATTGGTTTGCTTATGCTGGATCAGAAGTATGGAGTGCAATGCAAGCAATTCGTAATACCATGTTCATCAGTTTGCAAGTCATGATACATAATTAAATAATTCATGAAATCCCAATTTTAAAAAAGTTAACGTTTAGGATTTCTTATTACACTCAATTGCCAAGCCCATACTAAAACGTTAAGAGACAAATAAAGTATAGATCAAATACCCATAAAAAAAAAGGAGAATACTTACATTTATTCAAATATCCATGAAAACTTCTAAACTGATCAAAGAGCCTTCTAGTGTTGCCTGTGAGATGAAAACAGCGTTAAACATGACCAAAATAGACCCATGCAATCTGCAAAATTGAAAATCCATTTGCAATCTCAGAAGAAGTCCTTGAACCCTATTTTTGATTGGTAAAAGTTCAAATCACAAAAAGCAATTGCGGTTGCTCTTACGTTCAAAAAACACGCTGGTCTTTCAGTACAGTTGCCATTCCAAGCATTCGCAGTGTCAGGAACCAATGCGCTCAAAGTCAACTCCACGCGAAGCAAACTGAACGCTCCAAATTCCGTCCGACTCGCGGACATCTATTTTTTTTTTTTAAAGTAAAGAACGGATTACAACATGGATATATGGTAAGGTCAAATCTAAATTTATTTTTCAATTTAATTGGAAATAGTGTATAAATTCAACCTGTATTCTTTAGGGTAGATACTTATCGGTATGGTTAATTATTTACCGAATTATATTTATCCATTGATATATTTACTATTTATCGATTTATTGATATATTTATCGATCGATTTATCAATTGATATATTTATCGATTTACCATACTAAAATTTTCTTTATAAATAAATAAACCTGAAACGATTGGTTCAACTAAATTAGTAAATTAAAAATTTTGAATTTTTCTAAATATTAGTATTTTATATAGTATGCATTACATATTGATTATCTTATTATATATTTATTTTTTATTTATATAATATTAAAGCGTAAGTTTTAATTAAATTAAAATAAATATAAGAAGTTAATTTTATATTACATTTTGCTATAAAAATCACTTATAATATTACTTTTTATATACTTGATTTTATTTTTATAATGAAATGGGCTCAAAATAAAGTTCAACTCTCAATCCTAAACCTAATCTTTTAATCCTTAATTTATAAATGTAAATTTTTTAAAATTTTAATAGGTGCCCAAAAAGAAACTAAACACTCAATCTCCCTCAGCTCTCAATCCCAAATTAATATCTAAATACAACTACAATGAAAAATAATAATAAATTATTTTTTATTATTAAGTAAAAGAAAAGAAACGAGAAAATAATTTAAATTAATAATAAAAACCATTTTCACTATATTAGCAATATTATTTACCTAGCCTATAAGAGAAAGAAATATTTGCATATATACACAAATTCTTGAAACTCTAAAAAGTGAATCAAATAGAATTATATAGTTTTAGTTTTTTTTTTCAGTTTTCTATATGTAATTTTTCTTTTTAAATAAAATAAATTTAGAATATAAGAGAAAAAATATAAAAAAATTAAAATATTTAATTATTAATAGGCCATCTATTTATTGTAAGAGGATAAAAATTTTTTACTAAATTAAAATAATAATAGCTACAAATTATTCAGTAATAAAAAAGAAAATAAAAAATTATTATTAGGAATAAAACTCTCTAAAATTCATCTAACAAAATAATGTTTGAATGTATATAAATATATCAATAAAATATTATATATTTTTTAAATTAAAATTTTTAATTGATTATCAGGCAGTGTTCTGAGAACCGGACCGTTCAGTGAATCTGTGAAAGTAAGGATTTATTAAATCAGAGATTTTGACCAATTTCAATAAGGTTGAACTGAATTTTTATATATAATATTTTTAAATATATTTATTAAATAAAATTGAAAATATAACTTAAAAATAATTCAACTCAAATAAAAAAATTTTCAAATTTAGATTTTAAAAAAAATAAAAATTAGTATATAATTAAAAAAATAAAATATGAATAAATTTAAAATAAAAAATTAATTACCACAAAATATATTATTATTTTTCATTTAATTAATATATTAGGATTTGGGATTATAAATAAAAAGGTCCAAAGATTAAAAAATTAGTGGGCCTAATTTTTTGGAGGCCCAAATTAAAAAAAGTTTATAATTTCTGAAAAATACCCAAAATTGAATCGAATTGATTTTTTATCGGACCGCTTCAGTGATTTTAGTTTGTTTTGACCAGTTTTGATCGGTTTAATCCAATTTTTTAGGTTCTCAGTTTTTCAACACAATCCGGACTGAATCACAGTCTGGTTCCCGATCAAACCAATCAAACGAACGGTTCAGTCCGATTTTCAGAATTATGTTATCAGGTTTAATTATATAAATTCTATTTGAGAATTTAATTTTTAAAAAATACATAGAAATCAAATGTTATAAACATAAAGAAAAATATTAATAAAAATAATATACATTTTTCTTTTTTATGTTTTCTAAATAAAATATTATATATATTTTGTTTGAAATTTTATTTATAAAAAAATACATCCAATCAAATCATACAAATATAAAAAAAATATTATTTATCTATATTTAAAAAAATTAAATATTTAATAAATAAAATATAAAAATATGTTCAAATGTTTCGTGATCATTTATATTTATTAAAAATAAATTTAGCTAAAACAAAATTTTTAATTTTTAATTATCTATATGTATTTATTTAAAAATAAGTTCTTAATTCATTAAGAGGCCTAATAGGCCAAAGTAATACCACGGGCTACACAACAAGTAATAATTTTTCATTCATTAAATTGATGAAAACACTTATTAAGAAGATTTAAAGTCGATACTTCTTACTCCTCTCATAAATGATTAGACTATTCATGATTGACTTAAAATATAATTTTATAATTATATAGTAATAAAATGTGATTTTCTAATTAGCTATAATTAAGATTATTTTAAAATATTATAAATTTCAATAAAAACATTATCGAAAAATCATATTTTTTTCCTCAATTTTCACTTTTATATAGATTATGGATAAAAGTATTGATATATAAAATATAGATTTTACCAATCCATATACCATTTTGGGAATTTTACAACACCATTTATCGTTCAGCGTTTTACTGAACTGTTCTCATCAAATATCGACGGCTATAAACCATATTTTCTTCATTCCTAATAACTTTCAATAAAAATCTTGTTTGAATTTTTTAATCCAATTGAATTAATCGAATTATTTCTTAAATTAAAAAAATTTAACCATAATGTATTTAATTAAATTTAATTGAATTAAATTAGCCAAATTAGTTTTTGAATTACCGCACTAAACTAAATTGATCCATTTAATTGAAGTGGTCAAATTATTTATAATCACCAAGTTACCTAAGACTAATATTCAATTAATTTAGTTAATTCAGTTAGATTATATGTTAATTCAACCATAATTGACCATTAAACAAACAAATTTATATTTATCTTTCAACCAAAAATCAATTTTCAATTCGTAGAATCGATTTGACCAAATAACCAAATTAATCAAATTGGCCCAATCATTTGCAAACCCTTTATTTATATCATCTCATCTTTTACTTTTATCTATACTTCAATTTATAAAATTACATCAAATTAAATATTTTATTCTACAAAATCATTTTATTGAATATTTATTTTTGAACCACTTTAAATACTTATTAGACACTTAAAAAATGTGAAATATTATTACAAAAATACACTAATCACATATCAAATTAATATTTTATATATATAAAATTAAAAATTATTATTTTTAATGTGAAAAATGTGCAATATTAACAAAATTCATAACTTTAAAGTTATAATAGATTCCTCTAGGGTTTTGAACAGTAAATCAAATGAGCATTTAATATGTAATCCATGAATTAAAGTCTATTGAATGTAAAATATATATAGATTATGAAATCTACAGGATTAGATAATTATTTTTTTAATACTATTATATTTAGTATTTTTAATGTGTTTTATATCTTATTCAGTTGATTAAAATATATTTTTTCAATTAGGTACCCAATATTTCAGAAACCAACATTGGTAAGAAACCATCTCACAATCCTATTGTCTTTGCTCTAGTCCAAAGTCCTTCAAGTCCACAAAATATTGGGTTTG
Source organism: Jatropha multifida (assembly GCA_948099535.1). Lineage (NCBI taxonomy): Eukaryota > Viridiplantae > Streptophyta > Magnoliopsida > Malpighiales > Euphorbiaceae > Jatropha > Jatropha multifida. The sequence goes on along the minus strand of CANUEX010089226.1, from coordinate 12,838 downwards.
GATTATAAGAGAAAGAGATGTCCAAAATGCACAGCTTCTCAAATCTATGTATTCGGATAATACACCAAATCCAAAAAAAATTAATTTGATGTTGAACTCCCAAACATGTAATTTTTTAACCACATATCAATGAACCCAATTTCTATTGCCACTAATGTCCATCACAAAGGATAAAGTTTTTAAATATAGTGCCACATAGCCCTCCAATTAGCGGTCCCAAAATTTTTTTTTTTTCTCTCACTCTGTTGTCGTGGCAAACCGGAATAATATTATAAAAATATACGATTGGATATCAAACCTTTCGCTCTTTATATTTATATAAAAAATTAGTATTAAAATCCGCGCAATATACGGAGCAATATTAAAGATAAAATAATTTTTTATAATATCATTTAAAAATAATAATAAAATACAATAAAATGATGTTGAAATTCATTATAAAATTACATCTTATTAAAATATACCGAAAAAGTTGCAATATTAATTTATAATGGATTCAATTCAAATTAACCAAAGTGAAGATTATATACATAATGCAGGAGTTGAGTTGACATATAACAGATTCAACTCAAGTTGACTAACGTTTGATTAACAATTTATTCAATCTGCACGACTTTGAATTATATGTATTTTTATTTAATTTCAGAATTACATTACCAGAAAGATGGATCTTTACTTTCGGAATGTGTTTTTCTTCTCTCTCTCTCACGTTATTACTGACGATGATTTCTCTCTCTTTTTTCCTTTTTCAATTTATTAGGAATAACAGAAGTAGAAGAATCAACCAAGGCCGACAATGTCGTATTCATCGCAATAGAGTGTGGGAGTGGGACCAAGTAACTGCACACTATCTGATGATGACCTATTAATGAATTAATTAACGATAAAAAAATGATAATTTGTGATCTTTGATTAATTGTGTTGAGGTTAAATACATAATTCAAGAGTTGAATTGGTATATAATGAATTCAATTCAAGTTAACCAAAGTTTGAATAACAATTTATTCAATTTGCAAAGCTTGAATTATATGTATTTTAATTTAATTTAGTTGAGGAATTTAGAAATGTATTAAATACATGAAAGTTGACTTTGGTATTTATATTTTCATTTATATAAGGTTAATCCAATCCATTAAAATATTAAAAAATTAATATTTTACTATAGTTTCTGTTGTGTAATTGGATTTGAAAACACAAGTGTTTTTTTATAATTTTATTTATTTTTTAAATTTTTATTTCATTTTATCTTTAATTCTCTATTTATATAATTTTATTCAAATTCCTACTTTATTTGTTTTAATTTTTAAATAAAATGTTAAATGTAAAAACTAGGGAAAAAAAAATTATACCAGGCGAATTCGTTGAATCAGCTTTTCAAGACCAAAAGCAGTTTTTAAGATATTGATTTCAGTTAGTTTGTGATTTTGCATTTGTATTTTGATAAAAACATTAATTGAAAATATAAAATAACTTGTCTTTTAACAATTGTATTAAATAACTGCTTTTCTTGTATTTAGTAATTTGAGAGATTTATATTTGGCTATCATTTAAGATAAATTTCTCTATTTTTATATATTATCTATAATATATATAAAGTCGGAATGAAGAGTAATAATGAGATTTTCGATATTGTTCTTGTGAAAATTAAAATATTCTAAAATAACTTTAGTCTTAACCATTTAAAAAATTTTAAATTATATATATATATATATATATATATATATATATATTATTTCTATAATTTGATTGAAGTTTTTTTTAAAATTTTTTAATAGATAAATATATATAAAAATTAAGCATTTCAAAATTTTAAATTATTATTATTATTATTATTATTATCTTGTTATGTCTAATTATATTTTATTTTATTACATTATCATGTAAATTAATAATAATAATTTATTATTAATATAATTTATAATTTAGCTTCAATATTATTATTTTAAATAATATATGTAAATATGAGGCATTTGAAAATTTTTACATTTTTAATTTATTATAAATATATTTAGATAATTCAGATTTTGATTTAAAAATTTTAATTACAAATTGCACTATAATTTGATTTTCGAAAAAATAAAATAAAAAATTATTATTTTTAACCTCTCGAATTTAATTAGTTATATTGATATCTTATATAATTCAATTTAAATGCTTTCATGATTTTGATTGGCTAAAAAAATAAAAATTTATTATTTTTTAATGCATTAGAGGCTTTTATGGGTGGAGGAGCTCTCCCCTTGACTCACCAAACTAGTGAAAATAATTGTGATCGAGAGGAGTCAAACTTAAGAGCTCTCACTCCTCACATAAGTAAAAAGACTAACCAGACCATTACCTAGTTGATAAATAAAAATTTATTATTATTTATAAATATTTAACTTGATTTATTAGATTGGTTTCTTGTTAAAGTATATTTATTTACTACAAGAAATTAGAGTAAAAGTTATTAACAAAATATGCACATTAATTATAAAATGTATAATAGAAGCTCTATGATAATTCTTATAACTCAATTTGATTTTTCTTCAAAAAAGAAAATGAAAGCAACAAACTTATAACAAAATTTTTCTAAATCAGTACATTAAATGACACATTTCATATTTAAATTGCTCTTTTAAAGAGAGTTACAAATATATCATTTTTTCAATGAGATATTACAATGCAAGATATACAACCAAAAAATAATATTTATTATATATACAAAGTGTAATATAATTTAATGTCTCAATCTAAATAAAAATTTATATTTTAATATTATATGAATAAAAAATTAAATGAATATAAAAATAAACATATATCAAGTGTAATCGACATATAATTTATGTTATAAAAAAGACTAATATAGATAAAAGACCAATTATATCTGTCACGATCCAAAACCGTGGGCCAGACCGACACTAGGACTTAGGTAGGCTTAAGGCCCCCGAAGCCCGTAATAAGCCTAAACTATTAAAATTCATTTCTATTATTATTTGACTAAGGGAATAGTAAGCTCATATTATGACATTATTCATAAATTAATCAGAGTTAACATTTCTGATGCAGCCTTAATATTAAATACTGTTCATAGCTCGGGCCCATATCCATTTAATAAGAATACATTCTCATGCAAACATTTATTTGTCATAATATGATCAAACTATTCATATCATATAGTTTCCAAATATTTAAAAAAAACACTCCACAATTTTTTTATAATCACATGATAATTTCTTTTATATAACTAAATATTAATTAAACATCCTAACTGCAAAATAAAATGTGCGGAAAACCACAATTATTAACAAATAATTCATACTAACATATTCGAATCTCTGCGGAGAAGGAAGCAGAGTCTTATAAACCAATGATACTTTGATTTCCTGAAAAATGTTTATGGAAGGGGGGTGAGTTTCACTAAACTCAGTGAATAATAATAAATAATGTAAACCCATATATTCAGACAGTATGTTTTCACAATATATAAAATAGACATTCTTTCACAAGCACATGACACAACATCAGCATCTTCAAACAAATCACATTCAAATATTCACAACATGTGGAAATTGATCAATGAAGTCACAAATCCACCTATTGGTCCCCGGCCAATTTTCATTATAATAATATATAGATATCGGGGAGCCAATCCCCCATATCTGGGCCACTGACCCAAAGTGACAAACATCGTCCTAATTTCCATCCAGATACAAAAGCACATTATTTCACATCGCAATTATTCACAAATATATTCAATACAATAAATGCAATATATGAATGTAATCAAGGGGGAAAATTGTATAAATTTATGGAACCGAAATATTATATATCAAAGACTGAGATTATAGAACTGAAATATTATATTTGGAAGGTGAAGAATATCAATATAATAATAGAAATAGGAAATGATTCATGATTATTTTAAATAATATAAAGAGTATATGGTATGCAAATAAAATGCATGTATGCAGGATGGTGTGCACCATTTATTATTACTCACAGTGACCGCAGAATAAATTCAGATCTATTCTGGATTCTGATTTGGAGGAGTAATAGAGAAACTTGGCCAATCTAAAAGACACATATAGTAGAAAAAATACAATCAGATAAACGATTCCTTTAATTAAGAAATTAATTAATTAATTTAATAAATCTATCTGTTTATTTTATTTTTTTTGACTAAATTTCTAATATTATTTTTACAAAAATATAACTGTCCACCTATTTTAATATAATCCAGCTTTCTAAGATAACCATATTGTATACTAAACAATTATTCAAATAATAATTATAATAAACTCTATAACTATAATAAATCTTTAATTCAAAAATCCTCAATTATATATTTCTATTAATTCACTATATAACCTTACTATTTATCAGCAATTAATTTATTCACTTATTTTGTATCTAGCCTAGATATCAATTTCATTTATTTTACCATAAAATATATTTATACTCCAAATTATAATTTAATACCAACAATAATAATAATTTCTCAATAATATTATTTATTTAACTCACCACATATATATTAATTAATTATATAAAATATTCGTCCTTATATTAACTATCATCAAAATATTCACTATAATCTATTTTTCATTTATTCAACTTCAATAATCAGTCTAACTCCAAAATTATCACATTTAAATAAGTTTCACTTATTTTAACCTTTTAACCAATAATTTCCTTTTTTGCAAAATATACCCACATATAAATATTTAAATCCACTAATTATTCGTTAATAATAATTCTAACTAATTAAATTTCACCATTTAATTTAATCTACTGGTTCTCAAAATTACTTAAAATCCTATAATCACTTTTTGATTAACTAAATCCCCGATTAATTCATTTTATCCATTTTATTCATTAACTCCCATAAATAATATAATTCTAGATTAAAATCAATAAATCAACATATAACCCAACAATCAATAATTTACCAAAAATGCTAACAATATACCTTCTCAATATAACAAAATCAACCAAATAATAATTTAACCTCCTATAATAAATTAACTATCACAATTGCTTAATTTAACTAATTAATTACTAAAATCATCCCTAAAAAGAATTAAATCTATCAACCACAAAACAATCAAAATACTAAAATTAGTAATTAATATCCTTAATTAATATAATTCTAAACTAAAATTAATAAATCTCAACCTATAATCAAAATCCTGAAAGTTTCATCAATCATTAATCCCAAAAATATAAAATTCAACCAAATAATTAATCAACTATCTCAATTACTCAATCTAACCATTTAATTACCACAGTTATTCCTAAAATATTAAAATTCATCCAAATAATATAAAATCAATAAATTAACCTACCAACCACACAAATACTAAAATTAATCGACAAAAATAATTAACTACTCAAATAATAAAATCATTCAACCCAAAATTCTAAAATTAACCATTAAATAATTAATAAAAAAAAACTTAACAAAATAAATTCTGAAAATTATAAAATTAGTACCAAATTTAATTATCACAGTCCCAAATCACAATCGGATCGCGTGAGAGGAGATGGGTGGTCGGAATTAGCAAGTTGAGCTTGCTGTGGTGCTGGGATGGTGGCCGGCAGGAGGAGAGGAGCGGCTGGAGGTGTAGCTGGGTTCGGTTCGCATGTCAGAGGGAGGAGCTGCTGGAGCTGGGTTGCGCGATGGAGGAGGAGGAGGAGCTGAGCGTGGAGGAGTGCCGTTACTGCTGCTGGTGACGGTACCAACAGTATTGCAAGCGGCTGGCGACGCTGGAGAAGCAGAGAGAGAGAAATTGAGAGTGAGAGAGAGAGAAAGAGGGAGCCGAAGCTGGAGGTGTGGTGGCCGGCATCGGCTTGAGGTGTGGCTGGTGGCGGAGGCACTAGCAGGGCAATGAGAGGGAGTGGCTGAGAGAGGGCTGTGAGAGTGAGTTGAGAGGGAGGTGTTGATGGAGAATGAAGAATAAGAGGACCAAAAATAAAAAGAAAAGAGAGAAAAGAAAGAAAGAAAAAGGAAAAGAAAAAAAAGTAAAATTATTAATAAAAACAAATCGTCCGTCGATAATTTATCAAGGAGAAAAAAATAGTAACGCACAGTGATTATAAAAAATATCCGACTCGGGTCTAATTTTAATTAATTCGGTCCAATAAAAAAAAATTGATCCGATTTTTATTCGATTAATGGTTAATCGATTAATTTTAAGACGAACCAAAATAATTTTCGGTCCCGATAATATTACGTGGTGTAATATTATTGGCTAATAATTTAACGATTAAATTTAAATAGGAATTATTTTGAAATAAAAATTTCAGGGTATTACAATATCAAACTTGGTTGAGTACCAAACTTAATATTTTAATAAAATATATCAGATAATTTTACCTGGAAGGTCAAAATTTTGAAATATAGAATTACCAGTGTTAATGAGGACTTTGTCTGAATAACACTTCTAATCCAATTGTGGAAACACATGTGCACATAAAGAAAAAAAGTCATTGTGTAATTAAGTATTAATGAGGACTCCATGTTGTTCAATAGTCAATTTTCAAGTTCTTGTAAACTCAAGAACAATCGTTAATAGAGACAACAAATGTAGGAATCAGTAACTAAAACTATTTAATGGTCAATAATTACAATTAATGATTAATTGTTAGAAGTTGTTGAAGAATGAAGAGTGATGAAAGGCTGAAACATTAAGATCCCGTTTGGAATAAATGAATTCCATAAAATTTTATAAAATTTATTTAAAAGTCTATGTTTTCGCGTTTCGAATGAAAAAAGAAGTAGATTTCAATTCTAGGAATTCAATTCCACGGAATTGAATATAACTATACTAAATTCTACAAAAATTGGTGAAATTTTCAAATGAATTTCATAAAATTAAACACTCCAATTTTTTGTGACAAAACTACCCTCTTCTTCTACAAATTTAATTTTTTAATTTTTTTTACTTATTTAACTTATTTATTTTATCAAACTTGATCATAATAATAAACTATTAAATTTTATTTGACAAAACTACCTCTCTATAGACTGAAATATTTTCTTTCTTTTCCCTTGTATTTTTTGGACTTCATAGTTATTAGTATGAAACTACAATTTTTGTTATATGTACTAATATTTTCAAGTATAATTAACAATAATAATAACTTTTTTAAATATTTTTATAGTTTTTAAATTAATTAGTTAAATGAAAAGGACATTTTGCACATTTTTTCTTAAACGGGAACATTTTATATAAATTAAAAATAATTATTATGATGAATGTTATAATTATTTTATATATTATATTTATATTTATATAATTAATTAATTAATTGGTTAGGGTGGAATGTAAGTGTATTATTTATATAAAATTTATTATTTAAATCTTAGTAAAAAACAAAAAGTTATAATATTGTATATAATAAATATAAATTGGTGTTTATTATTTATTTTTATTAAATTATTATGTTAAGGGTATTTTAGAAAATAAATACAAATAAATTTTTATTTAAGAATTTATTCTAAACATAGTTTTATGTAATTCAATTGAGTTCCTTATTTTAAATTATGCATACCAAACATAACAAATTCATTTGCAAATGAATTCTACTTGGAATTTATTTACAAATGAATTCTAAAACTATTATATATATATTCATGTCAAGACTATCCAAATATTAAAAATTTCAGTATTCAATAAATCTATATATATATATGAAAGCTAAAACAAAGAAAATGTTTGTTCAGCATTCTATTTTTCTGTTTTTATAAATTTATAATTTTTTTTATTTTTCTGTATTGTGATTGGACAATTTAAATATTTTAATTAATAATTTATTATAAATTATCTATATTAGATTATTTAAATTATTAAACCTTATCTATATATAACTGTAATTATCTATTTATCCTTAAAGTATGTTATTTGAATTGTTTAAATTATAAACTACCTAAAATTTAGTTGAATTTTTAATTTAATATTCTATTTTTTCTTTTTTTTAGAAAAATTCAAATTTTTCTTTTATTTTTTTATATTTTAATTGGTCAATTTACTTAATTTTTTATTTAATATAGTACTGATAACCGATAACATTTAAAATATAATATAATCATCTAATTTAATCCAACTAAAATTTTAATTTTTAAATTTTTTGAATTTTAATCCACTAAAATCTTAATTTTTAACTTTTTAAATTTTATATAATCTCTACCTCCTCCAATAAAGTTAATTTACTTTATTACTCATTTCGTATCTATAAAATGCCAACTATTCCTTCTCAACATCATTACATCCACAAAATAATAGCAACCTAAGACAACTAAAATTTTATCCATTATTGGCCAGGTTAGTTAATATTTTTTGTTCATGCTTTAGCTTTCTTTTTTTTTGTTTTCTATTTCTCTTCTATTTCAATTTTTCTAGATACAAGAGAGGGAGAGAGTCCAAAAAGAAAACCAACATTAGCTCAACATAGGTACAATCCTAGATAAGGAGACACCTTGCAGATCCTCAAGAAGCAAAGGGACAACAACACTAGATGGCTCGACAAGAATACGGAGCTCCTCTTCACCATCCTCTATTTCTATTTAATGCAATAACTAATAATTTATTTATATTCTTCATATTTAAAGTTCTTTTTTTTTGTTTCTATTGTATGTAAGTATAATCAGCTAAACTTTCTTACCTCATGCGCCAACTTGCTTTTTATCATTTTATTTATATATAAATATTTATCCGGTCTCATAGTTTTTATATAACATTATACGTTTAATGCTTTTCATCTCCTAATCCATGCTTATTCATTTTTTTTTGTTTTTTACTATAATTTGATTTGAAACAAAAATAAGAGATAATATTTTTATTATCTATTTCAACATAAAATTATAATTAATTTTTTGTTAAAAATAAATATAATTTAAGCATAATAATTATTTAAACAATATCAATTACGTGCGAGTAAAGTGTGAAATTTTGGTTATAGATAAAAATAATAGATCGATAATAAACTATTATCTCCCTTATTATTTCTATTAAAATGTTTCAGTATACAATTTAAAGTAGAATAAAGGTAATACATATAACCATATTATTATTATTGTTATTGTTATTCAGAAAAAAATCTAAATGTTTTATATTTAATTTTACTATATATTAGATCTAACAATATATACTCACTAAAAATAAAAGAAAATTACTTTCTCATTAAAAAAATTATAATTTCTATAATTATTCATGCATAATAAGAAAGTTTCGGGATTAATTATTTTGAAACATATGCATTATAATTCAAAAAATTTTCAAAAATAATAATTACTGAAATATTATTTTAAATATTCACACGCGAAGCGCGGTTAACTACTAATTTATTGATAAGCATCACACAAATTTACACATGGATGGAAATGGAATGGATATTCACGAATTTTGAACTATTCTATCCCATATTCATTTAGAATTTTATTACTTATATTTATCTCAAAGTTGTTTAAATACACATTTAAGCATTCGTATCCAAACCCGTTTAAAATTTTGATATCCATATTCATTTTGAAGTTGTTTAAAATACAATTTAAATGAATAAAGTATACGTAAATTTTAATTTATAAATAATTTAAAATATTTTTTTTACTAATAATAGGCAGGGTGTCTATAGATATCTGTGATCAAACTCGTTTATCTTAACAGATAATGGTAGCGAGCATTCATATATCTATATTTATATTCTACCAATTTATATTACGGGTAATAATTTTATTATTTATATTTGTCTCAAACTATCATTATCTGTACCTTTATTAAACAGATTGTAGCAGAACAAGTATCCTAAAATACTTGAGCTGCTTCCAACCCATCATAAATACATCATAATAGATAAATCATAATATTCTCATAAGTAGTAAACGAGCCAAAAATGAAAGTTAAGAGAAGTAAAATTCTAAAAATTACAGGACATAGTAAAAAAAGAAAAAGAGTACATAGTAAATTTTATTATTATTTTGTTAGCTTAGGAGCATGTCATCCTTGGTTTTCCCTCTCTCCACCTCTACTCATAATATATATATATATATATATAGACGATCTAAATTTTCTAATCGAGAATGGTCTTGGCATTCCAAATTTGACGATGAAAGAAATTTTATGCAATTCTATTCTTTTCAAAGAGTTGATAATACCCTGATAGGTATTATTTTTATAATTATTTTTAATAAATTTTATTTAGGTTCTCTCTTAAGTTTTATTTAATTTGTTTTATTTTAGTTAATTTTACTTATGTTTTTAAATAAGGCTTCATTGAATCATATTTCACCTTATTTTGAGGAATTTTGTAAAATTTTTATAAGAAATCAGCCAAAAATGAAAGAAAGAGAATTTTAAGTAAAGGACTAATCAAGACTTTCAATAAGAAGCACACCTAGGGTGTGCCAAACAACACCCCCTAGTTCTCTCTAAGGCGAAAGTTAGTGAAGGTTAGAGGTAAGCACGACATGCCGTGCTAATTAGCATCCTTGTGCTAATCTGCAGAATTCAATTTTGGCTGAAAATTTCAGCTTTAGCCTCTACTGCTTGCATAAATCTATATGAGAATCTTATGAGACGTGTCTAATCAAACATAGATAATATCTAAATGCTGGGAGGATCCTAAATCGAGAGGATAAATAAAGCCTAAATAGTTTCCTATCTCCAACAAATTTCTTTCTCATTAAAGATTCATTTTTCTAAACGAATTTGAAGATTTTTCCATGAGTCTATATAAAGAGAGAGACTGACTAACTTGTGATTATCTTTTGTTCTATTGTTCTCATTCTATTTAGGATCTCTCTCTTTAAGATTTCAAATATTCAAGTTGGTGTCAAGATTCAAGGAAGCTGCTTAAGTCAATTGTCGATTAGTTTTTATTTCTAAATTCTGTACTTGTTTTTTTCATTATGGAATTATTTGCAAATTTAGTTGAGTTTGATTTATTTATTATGTTGAACTAAATCTTTTTACTAGGGATTTGATGTAGTTTAAATTCATCTCCATTTTATAATATTAGATTTGATTTTCTTTATTTAAGTAAAATTTATTATTAATCTTAATACTTTTAAGCAGAGTTTCTCTCCTAAATTGATTTATTTTATTAATCGTTGTCGTGAGAAGGGTTTCTAATACGAATATGGTAATAAATGTCATGGGAATAATAACTTGATGTAAGAATTAGATGGTTTGATTCACGGGAGGTTTTCATAAAATTAAAGGCCTTAATTTGTAAATTCTTGAATAATCACAAGAATTTAATGATTTAAACTATGTTTAATTGCGCCATTAAGAGATGGTTAATTGAATTGGGTTAATCTCATTCTCATTTTTTTCTTATCTTTTATTTTCACAATCATCTTCTTTATTATAATTTGAATAATAGTAGATTAGCACCGTTTTAATACTTGACAGAGAAAACAACTAATACTAATACTAACACTGGACAGAGAAAACAACTTCTGGCTAAAGCAGCCACAAATATTTATTGAGTAATGCAGACAGTATTTATTTCTTCTTTTAGAAAATAATGCATTTGCTGCTTATCAGACATCAAAATAAAAAATCAACATATATAATAATTTAAAAGAATATAGTGAGTAGTGAGCAGGAAAGGAGGAAGTCATTTTATAAGGATATATTGAAATACACATGATAGGCATTTGAGAGTTAATAATTGAATCTTTGCTTGGAATTTACTTTTGTTTCAAGTTTTGCCACCCCACCCACATCTTAAACTAAGTACTTGTGGAAGTTTATCAATAGACACTCAAAGAAACAATATCTGTTTCTTTTTATTTACCTATAGATGTGGAATTAAAAGAACATATTTTGATTTTTAGAATTAATTTAGTTGGCAAGTAATTAAATCAAAGATAAAGTGTTTTCATTATTTTCTCTAGTACTTTTTTCTTATTCATAAGAAAGTTTAGTGGACCAAATTAGCATTATGAGCTACGCATCAAAAGTAGTTTTCTCCTTAATTCGTGAAATTGATAAAAATTATTATAGTCAATAAGACTCGAATTCAAGATCTCTCACTCTTCGTATAAATGAAAAGACCAATTAGAATATGCAGAATTTTCTTTTTTCCTTTTAAAAAAAAATCTGATTGATTTTCTTAATACTTTGATAAGGCACGAGTCTAATGATATATACATGAATTTCTTATCTTCTAAGTGATGAGATAAACACCTCATAACTTTGCTTTTAATCTAAATAATCAATTCACAATAAAACGAATAGATGCATGTCCTTTCATTTTGGAGGCAGCCTCTTGGAATTTTATTTGCTTCTGAACCTTAGGCTACATTTGTTGAATGCAATGGAATGGATATTATATTACTCAATGAGTATTACAATATCTTAAAAAGTTAAATAGAATATTTAATATAGAATCCTAATAAAAAAGTATGTTTTCCTAATTTATTGTCACGACCCAGAACCGTGGGCCGGACCAGCACTATGACCTAGGTAAGCTTAAGGCCCCCGAGACCCGTAGTAAGCCTAAATTACCAAAATTCATTCCAATTATCATTTGACTATCGGAATAGTAAGCCCATATTATGACATTTTTCATAAAATAATCAGAGATATTAATTATAACCCAGCATTAGTAATGCATACTATTTGCAGCTCGGGCCCACATCCATATAATAAAAATATGGTCTCATACAAGTATTTATTTGTCATAATATGTTCAAACTATTCCTATTATACATATAATACCCTGAAATTTTTATTTCAAAACATTCCCATTTAAATTTAAATTGTAAATTATTAGCCAATAATATTACGCCACGTAATATTATGGGGATCGAAAATCATTTTGGTTCGCCCGAAAATTTATTGAATAACCA
>CANUEX010089221.1:0-10835 GCA_948099535.1 Jatropha multifida | reverse complement strand
AATATTAATAACAATAATAATCAAAAAATGAAATAACACATCGGGGTAAGAAGTGATGCCACTTAAAGATACAATTGTCTTACCCATATGCAAGCGACATCGTACTTATCTCAATTTGTCTTTCAATGTTTGTGTTCTACTTGCCTCTTCTATCACCTCACTTGTCACAGCTCTATCGCTATTCATGCTTTGGCCGCCTCATGCTAAATTGGTGCACAAGCTATGTATTTAAAAATAATTTTATTTCCATGGCTATTACCCCTTTTATACAAGATTTAACTTGCTTGGGCCTATAGCATTCCATGAAAATTATATAAGAAAACATTATTTTGCTTGTGACACCTCAAGCCCTTTTGGTTCTACTTTAAGCCTTCTTCGCTTCCCATTAACATTCCAGGCGTGACTTCCTTTTCTCATCTCAATTTTGCTCATATGGTTCGACGAGGAACTATCTCACATGCTACTCTTGATCGAATGGCCCTGCACACAATAATGAAACACAAGTTTCTCAGCTCATCCGAGGCAATTTGTTAAGTTCTCATTTTATCTCATATCGCCCACGGCCTAAAATATCAGCTGTAGACTGATATTCCTTTCGCCGAGCTTAACTCTTATTTTACATTGCCCATGGCTTGAAGTACTAGCTGCAGTCTGGCACTCCTTCCGCCGAGCATCAACTCATGTTAATAAAGCACTTGTGAGTAGCTTCCAACTCATTTGGCAAGCTCTCCCAACAACAATCACATATCCAACAACCGACTTATTCGGTGTTCTGCACCCCGCTATCTCAAAAGGGCAAAATGAATCTCATCATTTGTTGAACAAGCAATCTCTAGCATGCCTCATAAGTTTTGCTTATATATTTTGACAATTTTCCATATTCTCGCCTCACATAGGCAACCATAACCCGAAGTGATCATCTCTGCATCTACGGTGGATTCACACCCAACTGCTTCTTACTGAGAACCTCTATGCGCATTGAGCTGCTTACTCAAGTCATTTAAATGCACAAGCATCCGTTGCTCCAAGTTGACTATATGTAGTCGCTTTAGCTCTCTTTCAACTCTCTCTTATTCTTTGTGCAACCATGTAGACACTGAATATCCATCTATGATGCTTAAACTCAAGTGATGTCTCTCACTGTTATCCATTTATCGCAGATTGGTTGTCTCTACCTGGCTACTCTTAGCCCATAACGAGTCTTAACGATGTTGTATCTCAATTTATAATATGCCTGCTTCCATAAGTGTCTATATTAAGACTTCACAACCAAGTTAACACATGACTTAGTCTTTGCTTTACCATTTGTGATCCTCGCATGAGCCCATGCATTGGCCAAGTCCTTATCGTCACATCTTCACTTCCATCGTCACATCTTGCCCTTGTTCTCATAGGCAAGCAATGCTTTCACATTGATAATTCTAGAAAACTTGCATTTCCATACCCATTCTTACTGCTTGACATGCCTCTTCCAATAGTGTTTGAGGGCACATACTGCGCAGGGCGTCATGATGCCCACTATCGAATGCTACCATCCATAATCTGCATCACTTGACTCTGCTATGCTTCTTATCTAAATTATGTATCTCAACCAAATCTATATGTAGAAAAGTCTCTAGAAACATCCAACCATCTCTAGCAACTGCCAACTGAGTTGGCTCTGATACCAAATGTCACGGGTGTAACACCCACCGCCCGATCTGGAGAACCAGACGATGGATGCCATATTCGGCGCCGGAACACCGTCCTATTCTACTCATTAACTCCATAATGTATATTAGAAGTGATTAAATTTCAGTGTAAAGCAAGTAATTTAAAATATTCGAAAAAGGTTTTAGGGATGATCTTATTAAAAAAAAAATTATGAAGGTAAATTAAAAATTTTCGCAAGAGTTCCCTTTAAAAATCCACTTGCCACAAAAAGAAAATTAAATACACTTCCAATATTAGCCCCCAAACCTCAACTCCAATTTTACTCAAATCATCAGCAAGTACTTCTAAAAATTTTTAAGATCAAATCAATCTCATTATACCATTGTCCATCCAAGGTAAATATATATATATATCTTCATACATTCACCATTCAAGATAACTAAATATGTCATCACTCACACACTAAACAAATAATCAAATAATAATACTAAATCGACCATCGATTTCATTAAAAATTTATTCAAATACTTACAACCTCAATATTATTAACAAGAGTCAATACATGCCATTGTTTACCTTAGTATACATGTCCTACCCAAAATGTTATATCTACTTTGATGCCCTCTTCTGGTCCCGACAGGTGCCCTCCGCTCCTAACCTGCGCGTGATAGAAATCAACGCGCTGAATGAAAGACTCAGTGGTGCTAAATAATTATAAACTTAAAATATCCAAGGAACACCAAATAAATAATTTCAAACAATAAATTTTTATTTCAAACACCGAAATTATATTAATTAAATCCAAATATTTGAAAGATCACAATAAATTCACACTTAAAAATTTATACCAACTCAAAATAAATAATAAAATATCATAAATGCCAATATGTTTTTCGATTTAAATATAATAAATTAAAATTCCCATTTTTATTTTATCTAAAGCCCATACCGATATCGAAAAAATGTAAGTAGAATCGATCGTGGCTTGTGAATGCGCCACCCACCAATCACATAATCGTGACCTGAGGCCACCGTGGTCTGTGCAAGTACCACAGTAATAAGCTCGTCTGCCTATTTATAAGGGCTGATAACCCTAGCATATGATCATAGCTCCACAAATAATACGGGCTGATAACCCGAGCATGCTCATATATCACAATGCATCTCATCATACTACATGTCAATCACATATGGTAGAGCTTAGAATAATTATATTCTTCAAAAATTGGTCTCATTCACCATTTCTTATCCAAAAATATTTTATAATTTACACTTATTATTTCAAAATCACTTAACTTATAACTTATGAAAATCCACCACATTCTCGTTTTCTCATGCTCAATAAATTGAAATGGACATATTCAAAATAAATATACTTAATATAGTATACAAGTACTTAAATCAAGAAATTTCCAGCATTTTCATAAACCTGACCTTTACTATGTTTTCAAGGTATAACTAAAGTTATAGGACTTAAAATTGAGTGAAACTTAATTCATTAGAAATATAAGATAAAATAATACAAATGTCATGAAGGGACCATAGTCCAGATCATTTTCTAAGAGGGTGAAAGAAACTCAAGAACACAAACCAAGAATCCAACACGAATAGCACAACCAGTTTTAGTATAAAAATCATAAGTTGAGCTATATGTATCCAAATTGAACAAAATAGGATGATTTAGAAATATAAGAAGTACAAATACAATTGTTATGAAGAACATAAGACATTATCTTGCCATTTTAGTGGCCAAAATGGACAATCAATTCGGATATACAAGTGAGACATCATAACAGAACTAGTTTTGGTATTTAAATCATGAGTTGAGCTACAAGTATTGGAATTGAACATAGGAGGATGTTTTGGAAAGCTGAGAAATAGAGCTACAACTTTCATGAAGAAGTCAGAAACGGATGTAAATCATAAAGGGGTCAAAAATGACTTACAGTCCCACCTAAGTACACCTCTAACATCAAAATTCATCAAAAACCTAGAAATGGAAAGCTGGAGAAATTAAAAAGGGAGAGAAGGTATTAGTGCACTAACCTTAAAAATGGATCTCGAACAAGCTCAAAACCTCTACTCTTGGACTTTCTCCTTGCCTTTGTTAGAGGGTTCTCCAACCTCTTCAAAGTAGGAGAAAAAGGCATTAAACCCAAAATTAATCATAACAAAATGAAAGAGCACGATTGAATGCATAGATTTCATGGCTAATCCTAGAATTATACTTAATAATCACAAAACCCAAAAGTTACAACTTACCTCTTTAATGGCAACTCCAAAACCAAGGCTTAAGAACTCCCAATTCCAGCTTCTACTAGTTAATTCTTAAGGATTAATCAAGATTCAATAATTTAATTAGGTAATTTGGTGGTATTTGGAGGTAAGAAAATGGAACAAAATGGAGGAAGAAGGAAGAAGAAAATGGCATGGAGGGAGATGGAGATGGAGAAGAAAGAGAAAATGTCACTTGGTTAAGTAGCAAAGTCAAACTTTGCTTCCTTGGTTTATGCTAAATCAATGGCCAAGATCTAGTCTTAGGTAATCTCGTCCAATGGCTCTAAATATTCCTCAAATAATTCATTTTCAAATATTATCTAACTCCACAATTTAATTAAATTAACTCAAAAATAATTCACCATTTATTCCTTAATATACCACAATAAAAATAATATTTCCTAGTTGCCGCAATTCTCTGAAAATATTCACAAAATATTCTCTAGCCCTCTAAATCATGCAAACATGCTCCAAAAATATTAATTATAATATTAGACACATGTGCTAATGTTTTCAGACCGAAATAATACCAAGTCCCGGACCGATGGTACTATTCACAGACCGGTAAGCACTATTATCGACACCGAAAAAGACTCTGAAAAATGGACCATTACAGTTTTCCCCGCCTTAAAATAAATTTGTCCTCGAATTTACCTGATATGAACAATTGAGGATGCTATTGTCGCATATCCTCTTCTCGCTCCCAAGTAACCTCCTTTGTCTTATGGTTCCTCCATAGGACCTTAACTAGAGGTATCCTCTTATTCCTTAATTCCTTAACCTCTCTAGTAAGTATCCTTATAGGCTCCTCCTCATAGGTCAAATCCGGCTCGATGGTGATAGACTCAGCTGAAACCACATGCAAAGGGTCCAATCTGTATCTCCATAACATGGATACATGAAAAACATTATGTATCCGATCCATGTCTGGTGGTAAAGCTAGTCTATAGGCCAACGGTCCCACACGCTCTAAGATCTCATATGGTCCTATGAACCTAGGACTAAGCTTACCCTTCTTACCGAATCTCAGAACCTTCTTCCACGGAGACGCCTTCAAGAACACCCTATCACCCACTGCATACTCTATATCCTTCCTCTTAAGATCAGTATACGACTTTTGACAATCTGAAGACACTTTCAATCTTACCTTAATAATCTTCAACTTATCCTCCACATCACGGATCAAGTCTGGACCCACTATCTCCCCCTCACTAAGCTCCGTCCAGCATAAAGGTGTCCTACATCTCCTACCATACAAAGCCTCAAAAGGGGCCATCTGAATACTCGACTGGTAACTATTATTATAAACAAAATTTGCCAGTCGAATATACCTCTTCCAGCCGCCCTCAAACTCAATCACACAAGCCCTCAACATATCCTCAAGCATTTGAATCACCCGCTCTGACTGACCATCTGTCTGCGGATGAAAAGCTGTGCTGAAATGCAATCTAGTACCCAGAGCCTCATGTAACTTCTTCCAAAATCTCGAAGTAAATCTCGGGTCTCTATCGGAGATAATGGAGGAAGGAACTCCATGCAGTCTCATAATCTCATCAATGTAGAGCTCTGCGTACTGCTCCATCGTATAATCAGTCCTAACAAGAAGAAAATGCGTTGACTTAGTCAATCTATCAACTATAACCCATACAACATCTTTCTTCCTTGGTGTAGGAGGCAAACCAACCACAAAATCCATAGTAATCCTATCTCATTTCCACTCCGGAATAGAGATAGGTTGTAGCAAACTCGACGGGACCTGATGCTCTGCCTTAACCTGCTGACAGGTCAAGCATCTCGACACGAAATCTGCAGTGTCCCTCTTCATTGTCAGCCACCGGTACTGCATCCTCAAATCCTGATACATCTTATTATTGCCTGGATGCATGGAATACGGACTACTGTGGGCCTCCTCTAAGATAATCCTCCTCAACTCTGGAATCTTAAGCACACAAATCCGATCTCCAAAGTACAAGTAGTCACCTCTAATTTGAAACCCCTGCTTCTTACCCTCTTTGGCTAAATCTTTCCACTCGACAATAGTCTCATCACCCATCTGTGCATCTTTGATCTGCTGCAGTAGGCTAGGTCTCACCATAAGCTCTGCTACAAGAGCACCATCTCTAGCCACTGATAAATGTCCGTTCATAGAACGAAGAGCAACTAATGCCTTCCTACTGAGTGCATTTGCCACTACATTAGCTTTGCCCGAATGGTAATCTATGGTGAAGTCATAATCCTTAAGTAGCTCTAACCATCTGTGCTACCTCAAGTTAAGCTCTCTCTGCATAAGTAGATACTTAAGGCTCTTATGGTCTATATACAAATGGCACTTCTCACCATACCATCCTACATAAGCACACAACCCAGACCACTATGCGAATGCATAGATTCCATGGCTAATCCTAGAATTATACTTAATAAATCACAAAACCCAAAAGTTACAACTTACCTCTTTAATGGAAACTCCAAAACCAAGGCTTAAGAACTCCCAATTCCAGCTTCTACTAGTTAATTCTTAAGGATTAATCAAGATTCTATAATTTAATTAGGTAATTTGGTGGTATTTGGAGGTAAGAAAATGGAACAAAATGGAGGAAGAAGGAAGAAGAAAATGGCGTGGAGGGAGATGGAGATGGAGAAGAAAGAGAAAATGTCACTTGGTTAAGTAGCAAAGTCAAACTTTGCTTTCTTGGTTTATGCTAAATCAATGGCCAAGATCTAGTCTTAGGTAATCTCGTCCAATGGCTCTAAATATTCCTCAGATAATTCATTTCCAAATATTATCTAACTCCACAATTTAATTAAATTAACTCCTAAAAAATAATTCACCATTTATTCCTTAATATACCACAATAAAAATAATATTCTTTAGTTGCCGCAATTCTCCAAAAATATTCACAAAATATTCTCTACCCCTCTAAATCATGCAAACATGCTCTAAAAATATTAATTATAATATTAGACACATGTGGTAATTTTTTCGGACCAAAATAATACCAAGTCCCGGACTGATGGTACTATTCACAAACCGATAAGCACTATTACCGACACCGAAAAAGACTCTAAAAAATGGACCGTTACACACTTGCTTATTTATTTCAGAAGACTTAATAAATAACATCAAGTAAAATTCATCAAGTCATATCTTACTTCCCAAATCATAGTAATTCCTTATAATTTCATAAACCTTTTGTGTCTAGCCAATGTCTCTTTTAAACACTACACTAACTCCTTCCATGTTAACATGATTACTTATACACTTTAATAAGATCACTTCAAACCATTATTTATATCAATTCACGCTTAGCTTATATAGTCCTAAAACATATAAATCTATTATTTATACTCATTCCTTCTATTTCTATCTATCCTTAGAAATCATCATTTTTTTTAATCAAGAATGACAAAATAATGACCTTCATCTTTTCAAATCTCATTTGGTTATGTCAAGTCATACTTCTTTCAACTTCTTATGAGTAGTTCTCCTCTTAATATCATACACTAACATGAACATATTTATTTTTTTCTTATTCACATGATTGGTTCACACATCAATTTGATAATTGATCAAACTATTCTCTTCATGCTCATTACATGTACTAATTCTTTTAGTCTTCTTGACACAACATTTATATAGCATATTTATCTTAATTTTCTTAAAACAAAATCATTCACTTTCTAACATCATAGAATCTCTCGTTAAATCAATAGCTTAATATGACTATGATCATTTTCACTTATTTACTTTTTATGCACGATATGTAAGCATAAATCCAATAGTTGGAAAGAAAAGAATATCTCTACGTGCTTCTTATCTTCTATCAATTCATTTAACAATCATAATACAACATTTATTTAGCACAATTATCTTAATCCTTTCAGAAAATTCACTCACCTTCTCGAGAATTATAAAAATTCACAATAAAGTCAATCTTAGCATTTATCTTACATAGTTTCTATGGATCCAATAGGTACCTTAAATACCCCAAAGACATAACTTTATAGAAATCAATTTTCGTACTCAAACCACAATCAGTCATAAGGTGTCATAACCATACAAGCTCCAATATTTGGCATATAAAGGTAAAAATAATTTAATTCTTACTAAGAACAACAATTTACTTTTCTTATAAACACAACAATTTATATTATCCACAATATTCACATATCCCATAAATTACTTATGGAAAATTAAAATACACTTACTCCACAAGGTATTATTAATTCTCAAAAATAGTGATCATTTATCATATCCAAAGTAAATGACCCCAAGGTATTCATCATTTATATCCTATAAATTACACTCATCCGAACACTCTACACATTCTTTCCATTTCATCAATAAGTATCTATCCTTATAACCATAATAATCACATATTCAAAAATTCATGATATTCATAGAAAACATTTCATGAATATTTTTGGAAAATCTAAGTATTTGATGAATAGTATTTTCTAGTGTAATATATTAAGAAATAATTGAGGAATTATTTTGATGGAGATAATTTAATAAATTAGTGGAGTTAAATAATATTTGGAAGAGGATTATTTGATGAATATTTAGAGCCCTTGGATGAGAATACTAGAGACCAAATCCTAGCAATCCATTTGACATAAAATGAAGTAGCCAAGTTTGACTTTGCTAGTTAAAACAACACTTATCCAACACTATTCCTTCTTATTCCTTCTCCCATCTCCAAAGCCACACTCTCCCTCATTCTCCTCCATGTTCTTTCATTTTCTCTACTACTAAAATACCCAAAATTAAGTGAATTAAACCAAAGTCTAGTAATAAGACTTGAAGAATTAAGCATAAAAGAGTGGTATTTGGTGATAAAACTTAAGAATTTGGAGGTTACTACAAGTTCAAGTAAGTTGTGGTTTTAGACTCTAATGATTTAATTAAGTAATACATAGCTTAGATATGTTAGATTAGGCACTACACCATGCTCCATCTTCTCCTTTTGTCATTTCTTGATTTTAATGATTATTTTTCCTACTTTGAAGAGGTTGGAGAACCATCCTCTAAAGGAAAGGAAAAGGCTAAGGAATAAAGCTTTCTAAGCTTATTCAAGCTTATTTTCAAGGTTAGTGCAATAGTAATTCACTTCCTCTTTCATTTTCTTCAAGTTTCAAATTTTTAGGTTTTGAATGATTTTTGAGTTCTTTGTGATTTTGTTGGGGAATTGCTTAATTGATTGTTTTTACATGATTTTCTATGTTTCTTAAGCATGATGAGATGCTTGAATGGGGAGAGAATCCTCTCCTTCCCCTTCATCTATGAATGGTCGAACCTTGATGGGTGAAGGGCCTTGAGCTTACTTTGATTTTTATGCTTGAATTGAACTTTAATGAGTTTATTGATAAGTAAATTAATGATGGTTAAAACCTCTTTCTTGTATTTCAATGTTTAAGAACTTTTCCAAAACTTAAAGAAAGCTTGAAATGTGTAAATATGAGTTTTAAGTCTAAATGTGTTTAAGTAAAGGTTTTAATGTTTTATCTAAGCCCTTTTAGCTTGAAATGTGGTGTTTGATATAAGGGAAACTCCTTCCCTTTTGATGACCTAGAGTGGCCGAACCATGTTAGGTTAAAGGCCTTGTGTTTTCCTTTGATTTTTCACTTGATTTTGATTTTTAAGTGTTATATGAAAAGTCAATATAAGGTGGTTTAAATCTTTTCTTATACTTTTATTTTGCTACATTTTCATTTTTACACTCAATTGTTTCACAAATCTATTCTTAACTACATGAAGGCCCACACAATATGCAGGTTATTATGTATCAATAAATGCAATGGTTTTAAAAGAATGAAAAAGAAATAAATAAATAAAAAGTTAAAAGAGATGAATATACATATATTCATATAGAAGTTTATAGTTTGTTAACACACGAAGGAAAACATTTTTGCATATTAAAGGGCATACGTTGTCCCTGCAACCACACAATCAATATAATAACTATTTAAATCATTTGAAACAAATTAATAATTAAAGATTTGTATTCAGTGAAGATCCTCTATGAGGCTAATAGTGTAGGAGATTCTCTAGCAACTTCTGCTGCTGTGAGTGGGCAAGGCCTTCTTTTGTTTGATAATCTTACTACTGCCAGCTCTATGTTGCTTCATGTTGACTCAGTTGGTGTACCTTAGCCTCATTCCAATTAGTTTCTTAGGTATTATCTCCTTTCTAATTAAAAAAAAAATTAAAGAGACTCAAAAATTGATAAAAGTAGATAACAGTCAGTGCAAAAGGACAAGAGGAAAAACAATTAATTAAATAACATATAGTACTTTTATGCTCATTATGAATACACCTACAATCATTTTATATCTCTCTTGCTAACCAAAAGCACTCTCATCCTTCTTGTTACCTTCATAAGAAAAGAGAAATTTGAAATTAAGGATCTCTTAAATAGTAAAATTGTTGGGTTTTGATATCATATATGCGCAGCGGAATAATATAATTAAAACAATTAATTATACCAACAAGGATCCGTTTAAATGAATAAGGCAATAAAATTAGTTAAGAAGAATACATTTTCTCAAATTCTTTGAAATTTCAATCTACAGGGCTAGGTTGTCGCAAACCATAAGCCGTCCAAATGTCCGGCCTCTAGCAGTATCCACACGAATAAACAATCGAAAACTCTAAAACTACTTTTAGAGGGTTGAGAGATTAGAGCGTACGACGGTGCTAGCTGTCGTAGACTCTCTATTTTGTTTTGTGACTTTGAGCAACAACTCTTGTTCTCACATTCAACTAACATACTGTCACGACCCAAAACCGTGGGCCGGACCGGCACTAGGACCTAGGTAAGCTTAAGGCACCCGAGGCCCGTAGTAAGCCTAAACTATCACAACTCATCCCTATTATCATTTGACTATCGGAATAGTAAGCCCATATT